>JAVSBS010016297.1:21337-38212 GCA_033124195.1 Coracias cyanogaster | reverse complement strand
TCTTCACGGACACTGGGACAACAAGAAAATTTCACTGAGTAAGAGAGGGTAACTTTTTAGGAGATGTTTTTTCCCTCCTCCTGTGGCAGAACACCAGACAAACCACTCCGGCATGCTGTGTTGTCCTTCCGTCGGTGGTGAGAGGAACCTCTCTGCTCAACTTGCAGCTAACGTGGCTCTTCAAATGATTTCCCAGGATGTGTTTGAGCAATAAAATGGCTTAATAGTAAATTAAATACAAAGCGGCTCTTGTATTTCATTGTGGTGCAATATATTTTAACAGAAATGTTTTCAGAGGTTCGGATTTTTGTATTTGTTTTCAGTATCCTAACATATTCCATGTAGTCTAAAATGTTTAGGTTTTTTTTTTTAAATACTTGACCTTTTCTAAAGTTACCTGGAAGAAGCATTTTCTGGAAGACCTATTTTCTCAGTGCCAACATTTTTCAGTGCAAAGAAAAGCTGAGAACATAACACGAGGAACCCACAGATTGCGAGCTAATAGTTTTACTCATTTAAGTAGTCTCACCGAAGTGTCATAACTCAAGAGACTGCTCGAGACTGCACAATTTAGTATCCAATGAACTACCGCAAATGTTTTAAAAATACAATCATTCCAAATACACCCTGCGTATCAAGTCACAAAATTCTCCTGTGTCCCCAAAACCTAACACCTCAATTCCACTCTTGTCAGAAAGACGCTGCCTTTTTGCAAAACAATGGTCCGCAGAAAAAAATGTGGCTTAAGGTACCTCCTATTATGGCCTGCCAAAAAGAGAAAAGGGTGTGAACAGCAGTGGAGAAGACAGCGGATTATTAAATTGTTCCTGAAGTAATCCAGCAATGAAAGGGAAGGTCAACGCATCTGTGTTTACCAGGAAGTGAGGCTCGTAGGCAGGGAGGACATTCTACATGATGAAGGACAGCAGTTCTTCATAAAGTCCAACAGCAACTTCTTTCTTGTTGTTTTGCTGCTTCAAGGTGTGTGTGTGTGTGGGGGGGGGAACCCAACAAGAAAAGCTAAATGCACTCACCTTGTCGTTAGGATTGTACTGGATGACATATTCTATCTGGCCGTTTGGACCATCGTCAATGTCAGTAGCACCATTGTTTCCAGAAAATCCTGTGAAGATGGTTGTTCCAACGGGAGTTAACTGCAGGAGCAGAGACAGATCCCAATTAAAACCTTTAATTGGTTTTTGTATACCTGAAGAACTTCCTTGCCAAGTCTTTCCCGCACATCGCTCTGGTCTATAATGCAAAGCTGACGTTCTCTCCTCCACTTTGTTTGGCCTGGAACCTCATGTAGGGGCAACTACTCAGAGACAATGTCCTCAGACTTGACTCTTAACTGATGCCAAGCATCCAACAAGAGAGTGAAACCCATTTCCATTTTTATTCCACAGATTTTCTACATCAAGACAGAAGCCCATTTGTTTTAAAACAGATAAAGATGAAAGAAAAGGTCTTAAAACAGAGAGAATTCATTAAATACGTATAAATGGGTTAAAAAATAAAAGCTACTTTTTCAGATTCAGGAAAGAAAATAAGGATGAGCTGCAGAAGTAAACAGAACTTATTTAATAGCATCTTTGTGAGAATGCGAATAGTGCCAGATAAATATTACTACATGCAAACACAGACACTTGGAGAGCTTTATGGCTTTAAACAAACACAAGAACCACACTGTTCCTCCAATATTTTCTTGGCAGCAACTGAATACCCATACAATTATATTTTGCAAATGAGTCCATTTATAATTATCCTAGCATAGATAAATAGCATGAAATCAAGACCCATTGAGATCAAGGACAGAAGTCCAACTGAATTCTTGGGAGTCATCATGTCTGAATTTTAATACTCAGAAAACTTTGTGAGTAATCAACCTGAAAGAGAAAAACCAAATGAACCAACAGTTCCGGATTCAACACAGACCTTGATCCCTGATCTCCTTCTATGACAAGATGACCCGACTGTTGGACGAGGGCAGGGCTGCGAATATTGTCTACCTAGACTTTCAAAAAGCATTTGATGCTGTTCCCCATAGAATTCTCATGGGAAAACTGGCTGCTCTGGCCTGGATGAGCACACGATCTGCTGGATCAAGCACTGGCTGGACAGACGGGCCCAAAGAGTGGTGGTCAATGGAGTGAAATCCAGCTGGCGGCCGGTCACAAGGGGTGTTCCTCAGGGCTCGGTGTTGGGACCATTTCTGTTTAACGTCTTTATCGGTGATCTCGGTAAGGACATAGAGTGTACCATCAGTAAGGTCGCAGATGACACCAAGTTAAGTGGGAGTGTTGATCTGCATGAGGATAGGGAGGATAAATGGATCCATTGATCCAATATTAACGGTACGAGCTTCAACAAGGCCAAGTGCCAAGTCCTGCACTTGGGCCACAACAACCCCATGCAATGCTCCAGGCTTGGGGAAGTGTGGCTGGAAAGCTGCCTGGCAGAAAAGGAGCTGGGGGTTCTAATGGACAAGCGGCTGAACATGAGCCAGCATGTGCCCGGGTGGCCAAGAGAGCCAATGGCTTCTTGGTTTGTATTAGAAATAGTGTGACCAGCAGAAGTAGGGAGGAGATTGTCCCCCGTACTCAGCACTGGTGAGGCCTCACCTTGAGAATTGTGTCCAGAGAGATACTGTGGTGGTGGAGCAAGTGCAGAGGAGGGCAACGAAGCTGGTGAAGGGCCTGTAGAATAAATCTTATGAAGAGCGATTGAAGGAGCTGGGACTGTTTAGTTTGAGGAAGAGGCAGCCAAGGGGAGACCTCATCACTCTCTACAACTACCTGAAAGGACATTGTAGAGAGGTTGGTGCTGGTCTCTTCTAACAAGTAATTAGCAATAGAACAAGAGGGAATGGCTTCAAACTGCAACGGGGTAGGTTTAGACTGGACATTAGGAAAAAAATTTTCACAGAAAGAGTCGTCAGATACTGGAATGGGCTGCCCAGAGAGGTGGTTCTGTCACCGTCCCTGGATGTGTTTAAGGGTGGTTTAGATGTGCTGTTGGGGCATATGGTTTAGGGGAGAGCTTGTAGAGTAGGGTTGATGGTTGAACTTGATGATCGCAAGGGTCTTTTCCAACCTGCATGATTCTATGAAAATAGTTCCTTTACAAAACCACCTTTTTGTAAGAGTTCAATCTTACACATAGAACAGTAAGAATGAGCTTGGTCCAGGAACCTGAGTGATGACCCACCCTGATCAATTAAAATAATCTGAGGCCATTAATAATCTGCTACTAGATTTTTCCTATAAGCACACTGGTGGTTGGGAGTGCAGGGTATGATTGGCAGTTTTCTGATATAGAAGATAAGTAAAATGTAGATACTGTTTGCAAGAGAGTTCCACCATTTTATTTTTTAGCTTTTTGCCAGCATGGGGTCTTCAACCCTGAGCCAGCACAGCTACACCAGCAAAGCCTTTCAGTGGAACCCAAACACATTTGCTTAGCCTGTGTAGACAAGACATCAGAGAAAAGCTTGCAATCTTTTGAAAGTTCACAAGGTGAGGAGCATTTCTCACCAAGAATATACGCTGCAAACTGTATTTAGAAATAACATTTTTAATTAAAAACAGCATTTCTGATCCTGTTGGCAGTAGCTATGGGGCATAAGTGAGGATATCTTTTCTGACAGGAGATGTTTGGGATCTTGATGCAAGAGACTGCAAACCAGTTTCAAGCCTGCTTGAATAATCAAATTAAGAACTTCCCTTCTCAAGCATACATTTCTGAAGTGCCACGTGCAGGTCTGGCACAGAGCACTCATTATTGCCGATGACAGAGCTGACATCAAGGGCTTTCCCATGTTATGGAAATCTGTAAAGTTGCAAATACAGACCCTTTGTGTACATCCTGGCTGTAGTTTCACAAGATGCTATTTTTGGTGGTACAAACAGCTTTAAATGTTTCAGTTCCTTCTGATTGCCGGAGCCTGTTCCTATCTTTATACTTCAGCTATCCCTCTGGTGTGCTGCCACACTCCTTTAGGATCCGGGTGGAAAACAAATCAAACACTTCTATCTTTAGCTGGGACCATTTTACTGATCTGCTTTGCAGTACAGCCCCCTAAGCAGTGACAAGGCATGTGTGATAGGTGGTGAACGGCAGCATGAGGGTGGCAATACATTATTAGCAGTGGGGTTGGATGTGGGTGGCATCATCCTCCACCAGCTTTGCGCCAGAGGCAAGATCTTGTGTGAATGCACAGTATTGGGGAAAGCCTGTCGTTGAAGTCTACCCATTATCTCCTTGACTCTGGGGCTTGCAAATCCAGCCCTGGAAACTCCTGCATAGGAGTGCCTTGCCTGGCCATCCCCAGATGCAAGCCCATTTTACCCAATCTGAGAAACTGGACCTTGGATCCATTGCTCCTTTATGGTCTTTTTGTGAATGTAAGGACCCATGGGCTGCCAGACCCTTCCCAATATATCTCCAGCTTCTGTTGGGCTCACAGCACCACCTCCAGTGGAAGTAATGGTGCCTCTGCTATGGCCACTGCAGGGTGGTCACCACTGCCTCACAGGGAGCTTTGCTTGCTCACCCTCCCTGACATTTGGATGTTCTCTAGGTGGCTTCACTGCTCTGGTACCGAAGTACCTGGCAGCAGGCACGTCCCCTCTGGTCTGCTCCCCAACCAAGGGCCACCTGGGCCTCCCCGTGCACCAGGCAGGTGGCTCAGGAAGGAAAACATGATATACGTCCTTGCCAGTGAAACTGCAGCTTATCTTACGCCACTGGTTTGTCTTGTCACTTGTGGTGCTGCATAGCACAGTGAAAACTGAAAAGCAGGCTGAGTGCGGTAAACGAAGGCAGTAAAGCAGGTTCTTGCACACTGCGCTTGCTTCCTCACAGATCTTAGTGCATCTCGTCTTGCCAAAACTAAAGCAAAACATGATGCTGAGCAGCTATGAACGAGGTGCTGGTGTTTTGCTTCTACTGATACTTTAATCTTTAATGGGATCTGCAGCATTAGGAGCAGGTAATGGAAATTACTCCATTTTAAAGAAAGGCACTTTTTGTTCTTTTTTCATCTCTCACTCCAGCACAACCACCAGTGGAACAACTGGGTCCATTGCTCTTGTTCAGTGTCACCATCTTTATTGAGAATTCATCTCACTTCTGTCACTGTCAGTTAGAGATGGGTCTATTCTGTTGAGCTTCCTATGCCCAATTCAGAAAATCTACAACAGTCACAGAGAAACCTGAAGTTCTCTTTGCTCCTTTTGAGCGTGTCACCATAAATCATCCCAGCTAAAAGGCCATATGCCACCTTGTGCTACATTCATTCAGTTATTAAACTGCGTTAGATCTTAATGCCTCAAGGCAAAAAGATGAGTCTTACGGATCATGCTTTATCTATTTCAAGACACCAGGTAAACAGCCAGTTCTGCATAAATGATGATTGTTTTAACTCAGTTCACACTAAGGAGCCACTGAAGAAACAGTTAAAATGTTTTTGATTGCTCTTCAATGCTTTCATCCACTGGCTCAAAATAATTAACAAAGGATGATATTCAGTTAAAAATCACTACTTTGTGTGAATGTGTAAGCAGACATATTCCACATACACACATAGATCTTAAAAGATTCTCCTAAAAGAGGTAGAAAATGTATCTTTGGCATTGTTTAAGAAAAACTGGGTTCTCTCTATTAGCTGAAGAAAGGCAGTCCAGGGTACAGGAGTGTTCACAGATAGCATTTGTCTTGCAGTTATACACTAGCACATAAGGCAAAGTGAAAATTAGTGTAGATTCTCCTGACTGGATTAAACATGTATCTTTCTTATAGCAGTAGGCTAATTTTATCCCTGAGTTACTAAAATAAGTGACAGAGGACAATTCAACCTGCACCCATGGTCAGCAGTGATCGTAATTTCTTTGTTTTCCTTAGCATTCATTTTTAAATGGTTTGGTGCTGCCTCTGATTGCCAAGTACTTAAATATGAATCTTCACACTTCTGAGTCACTGATGTAACTAAACTGTGACTTTGGCATCAGAGAGTTTCCTGGGAGTAATACATGCTGGGGCCACAAAAACATCTGAGTCATGATTTCCAGGGCAATTTGAGCCCACCTTTGTCAAAACTGAACGAACTCCCACGTTCTCTCTCTTTGCCTCACCAACAACCCCCAGCAGCTCCCTTTGACATTAGCTGGGTGGTTGATGCCTTGATTTTGGGCTTTTTGCTAGCCTGAAAGTTACTCCCTGCTCCTGCCTTTTCTGACATCATCAACACAGACTTCCATAAAGGCGTTAAAGTACATGTTTTTCTTAGATAAGCATATTCCTCTTGACTGAATATCTGCAACCGATGGATGTGCAAGTGAGTGGGAATAGGAGCAGGTGGAGTTTTGCTTCAGGTCTTGGGCCTGCTAGCTGCAACCACCTTGTGTCTCACACTGCCCTAGCTAGATGTGTGAGGCGAAGGCCATAGCTACCTTCCTCAGCTAGACTGTTTTAGAAGCAAGCATCCGTAAATCATAAAAGATAGAAGCTATAAACCAGTAGACCAAAAATATTGTCTCTGGTGTTAATGTAATTAGCTAACCAGAGAGAAAAATGCGGGGATATTTTGTCATGTGAAAACAAACAAGCAAAACATCCATCATCTTTCTTCCACACTCTCCAAATCTAGCCAAAAAAAAAAAAAGTCTGTAAAGTTGAAGGAAATGGCTTTCCTTTCCTTTCTTTTGTTTTGATTTTCTCAAGTCTCATCTTCTGGAGTCTTCTAGGATTGCTGGGCTAGAGAGTTGTCCATCTAGTTGACTTTGTGATAGGTTTCTTTTTGCCTTAGAAGTCTGGAAAACCACAAGGAGGGAAGAGATAGGAAGTGAAGGTCCAAGGAGGTGGATGTTGTCATTCCAAGGGCCTGTCAAACCACACATTTGGAACGCAACACATCCTTAGCTGTGTACACGTTCTCCCACAAACTCTTTCTCTGGAAAAACTGCTGTTTGTAGCAATGGGGACCAGAGCCCTGGTGTTCTGCTTGGCAGCAAAGCATACCGTGGTGCAGAACTGCCATGGAGGCACAGCACCTCTGCCCCAGGAGGCATGAGCAAGGGTTGACAACATCACCCCACCTTCCTCTCTCCTTCCAGTCAATCACAACAAATTCCTGGAGGAGGTACTCACCTAGATGCCTTCGCCAGCTTCCACTGGAAGTTTTTCTTTGGGAAGGCAAAATTGATGCCTTTGCTCTCTGACTGGCATGCTTGTGTTTCTTGGCAGGGCTGTGGCTGCAGCTTGGCAAATTGACATTCTTATTATCAGGTAAGAAAATCAGGGAGGAAAATGCTTTTGAAATACCTTCTTTCCTCGATTAAAGATAGGTAATTGTCGTTAGCAGTTGTAAAACTGTTCACTGTCTACATTACATCAGTAATTCTTATTTCTTCCTTTTTTTTCACACTTGTCATATTATATATCTGCTTACAAAAAGATAATGAGCCTAATCTCTCCCACTTTCTGTCCAGCAAGTCATGCGTAGTACAATTATATTAGTACCAAACCGATGCAAATAATTATGCAGTTCTGGTTATTAATATCAGTATTAGTATTTTCACCAGAGCCTGAAAATTAATTGCGCTGTTAACTCCAAGTCTGCTGGAGGCCTTTCTGAGGGATTTAGCCCCACTACTATTGTTTTCATTTGAGTCTTGCAGAACAAGTGACTGTTGAGAGAAATATAAAATCAGGGTCAGATGAGAGACCGTATTCTTCACACTGAAAATAGATCACAGAGTCTTCTGTATCTGGCAGAGTTATGTACAGCCTTGATGACCTAAACCATGGATGGGTACAGAGATCTGGTTTCATAATATTAAGCATAAGATAAAGACCAAAGGGTTCTACAAAGCTTTCTCCAGGAGCAATTTCTAAAGGATACAGGCAAGCCTATGAACCAGCTGTTCTCTTGCTTGCACAGAACAAGCAAGAATTCTTTTACTGAGACCTTCAGTGGTTTAAATAAATCAGTATGAGCTCCTTTTTCTTCCTTTCTAAGGACAGCACTTAAACCCTTTTTTGGTATTCAACTGTTTGCTTTAAGTCAGTCAATATATTTAAAAAAACAGCCAATCAAACAAGAATTATTTTGAAAGATACTCTTAACATTTCCTATGGCCTGACATCTATACACTGGCTGGGCAACAAACGCCAGTATATATTTTTTACTAATGCTAAACAAAATTTATGTCTGTCATAAAGGCATTTATTTCTCTATGAGGGCTAGCCATATACAAGAAATATCCTTTGTGTTTTGATTGATAGCAAATTGTACAACAAATAGATTAATAGCACAATTAAATTGATGGCACAACCAAAAGAAGGCAAATTATCCATTCTACTTAGGCTGCAAAGGAGTTACTCAGAATCTTCTGTGGACTTCAGGTGGGGTCCCAGATTTGCTAGACAGTTAAAAGTCTTTGGGTGGAGACATTGGCCTTTGGCTACAATCAAAAGTGGTGCAGGAGAACACCAGGAGAACAGTGGCAGCAGCTTTACCTTAAATGAGTTGGACATTTGCCTTTCAAAGTAGGATGAGGTGATCTCATGGAAAAAAAGAGGGGGTCTTTATTCCTCTGAAACTTTCCTCGTGTTTAGCACTGTGGAACTGCATGGGAAGATAAGTCTGCTTTCAGTGCTGCTGGTGAAAAAAACAACTTATGCACAGTGTCTTGGCTGATGCTTGCATACAAGTGACCTCTTCGTGTGTGTGTGTGTGTGTGTGTGTGACTATAGCAGGGCTTTCTGCTCAGCCTCCTGCTCCTTTTAGTTACTTGCATTTAAATGGTCCTAACTCGGCTTTGAAGTTAATATTTCTTTGAGGGGAATGAAGTGATGTACTTATGTCTTCAATTGTTTGTTTGGTGGCAGTTGTTTGCAAGACTGGCTTAGTGAGGAAGTGGAATTCAGGGAGTTTTACACTGGCAGTAATAACCCCCAGCAGTTCTACAGCCTCCTCTGGCTTCAAAGTCCTGTGCAAATACGAGCTGATTAATCACACTGATGGGCGTCTGATAGGCCATCGTTCTGAAAAGAAAGCATTTTGTTCTGTACAAAAAAAACGGTAATGAGGCGCTATTAAAAGCACCATCCACTCACTCCCCCAGTGTCTAAATAGACTGAAGCTTCAAATAACTTACAGGCAAAACCAAAGGTGCATAAATTGGTGATTTAAGGAGTTTTTCCCTCTCCCAGTACCTCCAATGTCAGACTAATTTCCCCATTGTCTTTACATTTCCCAGCGTTTGAAAATTAAAAGAGTGTAAAGAAAAAAAGACAGCCCAGGAATTCAACCTCTTATCCACCTGGCTGTGGAGGTAATCACTGGTAAAACACATGTTGTTTGGAGAGGAGAGCCAGACGGGCGGGAACAATAGCAGCGTGTACAAACTTTCCTCATTCACCTCAAAGGGCTTCGGTTCTAACACCTCATTAAGATGGTTTAAATGCTAAAGCTGCCGTTTTGTTGTTAATGATCATATTCGAAACCTTGACCTAATGTATTTGATTAGTACAGCTACAAGCCCTGACATGTCTTCATGGAGGGGCAGGTTTCAAATTTAAGCTGTCTAAATTCTGCAATCACAAGCCAAGTGCTCCTGAAGGTTGGTGGTCCACAGCTGGCTTTCACAATGCTTGTTGTCGTTCTTTTCTACTTTTTTTTTTTCTCATTTTTTTTCCACAGACCTGTGGTGATTTGGTTTATTCCATGTTGAATTTGTACCCGTAACACTTGTCATTAGGCTCACAGCTGCACCCCTGCAAGAAGTAGGAGTTAACAGTTTCATGCAATTAGGTGTGATGTATTAATTTTGAAGAGTGAATGTCTTCCTCTCTGTGTTTCCTTCTGAAGACTCATAGCTATAGGTACTGTTAACTTCTTCCTCCACATCTTGTTAGTGCAATTTCAACTCAGTTAAAATGGGACTTTATTGATATGACAAGGTACACCAGTGTCACCAAAGTGTTAGGGAGAAAAGAATCATGGTACTCTGAGTGTGAACTGATAGCAAGCGGCACAAGGTCAGGGAAGCTGAGCTCTAGTCGGTCCCCAGCTCTGTGGATTTGCTGGGGACCAACCGGAGGCAGCTCCTTGTGAGTGCTGAACTCTGCCAGCTGTACTGGGATCTAAAGTGGACAGGGAAGAAGATGTGTTTGAGCAAGGAAAATGCCAGGCTTACAACACCTGCACTGTAGCTTGTGAACTGTCTGAATTGCAGTCAGATGCCATCAATGTCAGTGTGTTACAAATGGCTAGGTAGACAGTTTAGGAGACTGAAATTCATTAGTTGCCTTTACATAGCCAGATGGACAGATAAGATCTCTACCCCACCTACCTGCCTATCCCATAAGTGCTGTCTTTTTGGTTAGCCTGTCCAACTGCATTTCCACCAAACACAACATTGAATTTAGCATCTGGATACAGTCTGAGAGAAACTGTATATTATAATACTACATTTTTACCACAATAGCTTGCCCTTTTTTGCTGCTTGCATCCCCGAATTGTTTAGTTTGCATTCAAATACACGTAGTGCATTACATCTATCTGCAAATGGTGCTTCACTTAAATTCAAACACAGCACCTCTGGCTTAGGGAGTCCCTGCCTAGTCATTGCTGGAGAAAGGATGGCTGTTTTGTGACGCTTATACACTGCCTTAGGTAACCACCACTGCGGCTATTGGAAGGTGAACACTGGGCTCCGTGGACTTAGGTCTAAGACCATTCTTACATTTTGTGTCAGAGTGACTAACACTGATGAACTTGTGTTCATCACTGATGTCTTGCAGCATGATGCTCAGGTTAGCCACTGTTCAGCTAATGCCAGTTTGACCATGCCAACTGCTGCCTAGGCTGGGTCTTTGAAGCAATAGAGTTTAGCATAGACTCTTCGGGTTGTGCTCCAGCACAAGCTTTTCCCCATCTACGAGTACTGTGGCCACCTGTTGTTAGCACTGGGTAGTTTATCTACCGTAAACAGAAAGTAATTCTATTCAATCTAATCGTCAGCTTGTCTGTTGACTGCTAATAGAGAAACCAAAGAGTGTCAGTTACCAATAATATTTTAGGGGAGAGAAGTGGAAGGGGAAGGAATGAAGTAGATATACAAGGTTCTGTACAGGGACCACTAATCCCTCTGATGCTGTACACAAACCAACCTTCAAATACAAATGATGTTGTCTGTAGCTGGTTTCTTACAGTGGAAGATCACTTCTTGGCTGGGTAATCCCATTTTACTCTTCCCATAGGGACAATGTCAACCAAACCCAAAAGAAAACCTGCTAATAGGCTAGCTGTTGTCATGGTCTTATAGTAGAATTTTCCATTTTTCCAGCTCATGGTGACTGACTATAGGCTAGAGTTTAAGCAATCAAGCACACATGCACCCATAGGCATGGCAGTGAAAGCTTGTAGCTTGCGCCACTGACATGACTTTCCTTTGAACTGAGTAATGTGGTAGCTACACTGCTGAAATGAGCTCTGCTGAAGTCTTTTCCTACTTGAAAATATTCTTTCAAGCTCACCCCCATCTACAGTGCAGTTTTCTATGCACTTTAAGATACATGTTTTTACCTATTTGACTAAAGTAGTAAAGCAGCTTGGTGAGAGCAGCTCACTGCAAATATATAGCAAATAGAAAAAAGACCCAGACAAACCAAGAAGTTAGGTTTCTTTAGCAAGCTGTGTCATATAGGTTGGAGTTCACCTGTGACAGCAGCTGTTGAGGGATAACCCAGGAGGATTTTTCTTATTACTGTATATGTTTTCACCTAACCCCAACAGAACTTGAAAGAAAGTAAAAAAGAGCAAGCACTTTAAAATTGGTGTCATACATGAGGTTTTTTAGGACTAATCCAAAGCATAGTAAAACCATGCTTAGATAAGTTCCTAGTCAACATTTAAGGTACAAGTTTCCAGTCCTTACTCATGATGGGGAGCATCTGTGTGAGTAATAACCTTGTTTGACTAGAAGGGATCCTGGGGTGGCTCAGTATTCATCAGTATGACTAAAAGTTACAGTCAGGTCCCCAAACACCGAGGAAAGAATCAAGTATTTTTTAGATTTCAGTTGTTTACACAACTTTCATTGAATTAAAGATGACCAAGTGCTAGTCCAGCAATGAGAACAGTTTCCACTGTACAGGGTGACCTCTAAGGAATTGCTTCTCTCATGGGAAATTGCCATTCCCCATACACTAACATATGGGTTTCTTAGACTAATCTGAGAAGAAAAGCTGTTCCAGGAATGTTCAGGCTGTCAATCACATGAGTTTATGACCTCATAACAAAGCAGGAAGAGCAGGGAAGTATAAAGCAGGGAAAGGATACTTAAGATACATCTTTTATGGTATAGAATGTAATTGAGAAGTAGGTAAATGTAGATATGGTTTGTTGGGAACAGGAGTACAATCAGCAGAGGATAAGAATCTTTATGCCTTACCTTTTTTTTAAAATAATGACTTCTTGTAAAACAGAGGGAAGAATTAAATTTGCAAAGAAACAAAAGAGAAACTAGATTGAGCAACAAGATCAGGAAGAAGGAGAGCTTTGTGGTTATAACACTCAAAAAGGACCAGCTTAGAAGACCTGCGTTCGCTTTCTTGATCTCCCAGAGGTTTCTTGTCTCTGGGCAAGTCATATCTTTATACTTCAGTTCTCTCTTTATGCTGAAGAGTGGAACACTTAATTTGGACTGAAATCTCTTCTGGGCTAGGCTTGCTTCTTCACCTATGTGTACCTGTTGCACATAGCACCATTTATTTTACAAATAATACATTCTAATATCCTTAGAGTGATTTGATATACTTGTATGTGCTTTTGTAGAGTTCTGGCTATAGATCTGGTTTTGATCATCCAGTAACAGCTTGATGATGTGATTTCTCTCCAAGTCCTCAATACAAAGTCTCCCATGAAAAAGGAGAACTTCCACAGTAAGGGATCCATCCTGAAACAGATGGGGAAACACAAGAGGCAGAGCAATTACAAACCAATCAGCAAATATATCCAGTTTTTGCAAGGGATGGCTCATTTATGCTTCTCCTGCACTTGCAGGAACAGTTTTTTTCTAGGTACTAATGCAAACCTTATCATTGTAACACTCTGGTTTAGCCTTATAACAACTGTCAAGGTGTAGAAAGGGAAAGCAACATCCCCCCTCAAAGAACAGGTGGAATTGAAGCACAGGCTACATCCAAATTCAAATTACCTGGCAACTTGGTGTAAAACCAGGAAGAGAGCTTAGGTCACTTCAGTCTATGCATTACTTTGTTCATTAAAAGTTGACTTCAACTTGATTAACTTTAGACAAAAGACTAACAAACTTACTCTCAGTAGGGACTCCCTATAAACAATGGAAGGAGTCACTTCCCCTAACATTTAAATCGCCAGAACTGGAGGAACATGTATCTCTTCACTGAACCTCACTGAACTTCAATGCTTGAGGTTATGTAAGTACTTTGCTATACCATGTAATTTTTCATTGCATAATTCTTTTTTCCTCGGAAAAATTCTTTGCCACAGAGCAGTGGTGTTAAATGCCACAATCTTGCCTTAGACATCAATGATATTAATTCCTTTTTCTGACAGTTATACTTAAATCATTCGTTTTTGATGCTGTTGTACTTAACTCATTAGTCAAACCCCAGACAAGAGACATTCTGAACTCAGGATTCTGAGTGAAGGAAAAGACGTTGAAATATATATATATTTTTTTTCCCCCTATGAATCGTAAAATATTCTTTTACAGGCTGGGAATTATAAACATTTTGCTGATTGTGTTAAGCTGCTTTAAAATTCATTAATCATTTAAAAAAATAGGGTGGCAGGAAACACATACAGTCAGAGAGAAAGGATTTGACCTATTGTTACTAATATAAGGGGGGGGGGAAGAACTGAAGCTGTGTGCTATGCACTGTCTCATGCCTCCACTGTGTTCTGCAGAGCTCCTTTAGTTTCAAGGTAGTCTAGCGTCAACAATTCCCACTCCCTAAGTTTCAAGGTAGTCTAGTGTTGACAATTCCCATTTCTTCTTTATTTGTTTGTTTTTCTTACAGTAGTTTTAGCTAACTTACAGTCCCTCTGCTATCAAAAGCATTTAATTTCATTTTCACTTTGTGGCATTTTGAACAAGATGTTAAAAATTGCTTTGAATATCTGTGGGTACAAGTGAGTTGCTTTCAGTACTGTGTATCCACTCCGTTAAAAGAAAAAAAAACCCCTGGTGTTACAGTATTATATCTTGGTGTAGCCATTGATGTAATTTTCATCTTTCACTGGACTGGTTTCATTGCTATGTGAGATCCCTATGCAAAATAAAAGAAGAAATTAGCTCACTATGGAAATACTGACATTCATTAGGAAAGCTCTCAAATCATCTTTGTGGCCCTCCTCTGGACCCACTCCATCAGGTCCATGTCCTTCTTGTGTAGGGGACTCCAGAGCTGGACACAGTATTCCAGGTGGGGTCTCAGGAGAGCAGAGCAGAGGAGAAGAATCACCTGTCTTGACCTGCTGGCCACGCTTCATTTGATGCAGCCCAGGATACGGTTGGCTTGCTGGGCTGCACTGGCACGTTGCTGGCTCATGTTGAGTTTTTCATCAGCCAGCACCCCCAGGTCTTTCTCCTCTGGACTACTCTCAATCTGTACTTGGCCCAGCCTGTATTTGTGCTTGGGATTGCCCTGACTCACATGCAGGACCTTGCACTTGGCCTTGTTGAACTTCATGAGGTTGGCATGGGCCCACCTCTCAAGCCTGTCAAAGTCCGTCTGGATGGCCTGGATGCTGATGATCAGGAAAGCAGCCAATAAGACAGCACAATCATGTCTATATCAATACTACAAGAGGCAGACTAGAACATCTTAGCTACAATGACTTTTCATTACTCTTAATCCCTTTAGGCAAGATCACCCCTTGCAGCTTATATTTTTATTTAAGCATGTGCTGAAAATAATAGCCCTTTGAATGTATCTTTACCAGTTCATTTTAAAGTGCATCCTTAACAGAAGTAATTTACTGGTAATACTGAAAACCCTTTTTCAGTTTCTAGATAATGTTTGCAAACAACATGTTTTTTATTTATATAAGAACAATCTTCCACTTGTCACAAGCGTGGCTTCATAGTGGAGCTAACGGTGGGCAGCTGTTACCTTAATCTGGACACCGGGCTCAACGTTGCTCATATATAAGCAATCATACTAAAAACCCCAGACAAAAAAATCGCTCCTCCCTGGTATTGAAGGAACCTGTTTGTCCTGTGGGGCTCATCCCAAGTTTCCTGGCCCTGCAGGAACCTTGTCTGCTCTGGGAGACTTTGCTAACAAGCTGCTGTAAAACGTGCCTAGTGTTGACACATGGGGAAAGTTGTGGGAAGGCACTGGAGGACTGTTAGCATTCCAGTGGGTTAGAGGGCAGCTTTACTGCACAGGAAGCAGGTTGCTAACTCGAGTGAGGAAAATAAAAGCAAGCTGGCAAGTGCTAGCTGGAAACACCAAAAACATGGCTAAGCTCAGGTCAGAGGTTTCTGCACATTGATGGGGCTGCGTGAGGGACAATAAAGGAGCACTAGGCTCTGCAACCAAAATATGCAAATAACACCCAGCAAAAACCCTGAATTGTGTCCTTAATGACCTAGAGCATCTTCTGGCCCCCAGGACAGTAAAACAACAAAAAAGGGCAAATCGAAATGATTATACTAAATACATGAGAAACATAAAAGAGAAACCAAAATTACTCTGCAAACATTGCCACATGATCATCTAGTGAAAACAGTGTCATGTCAGTGCTCTTCTTCATTTAAGTGACAAAAGACCCAGAGGAAAACCTTTGGAGTCTCCAAAGACTCTGAATGGTGTAATGCAATTCCTTGTGGTCCTCTGTGAGTAAAGCTGATTTATCTTGGTTCATGTTATACCTAAAGATGCTTCTAATACAGTTAAAAGGTAAGTGTGAATGAGATTTTGGGGTTTGTTGTTTTTTTTTCTTTTTTGAGAATTGTGTTAATCAAAGTCTGTCTTTATTAGACTTCGATTCCAAAATCCAGTCACGGGTCTCATAGTATAAGATCCACATGTTGTACTCACTCTACAAGGTTGAATTCATTCAAAAAAAGTGGTGAAGGTAACTTCATCCTGGTAGGCATTATGCCAGATCAGGTATTGTCTGTCATGTGGCCGGTGTGGAATCCCAGCCAGCACTTGCATCAACGTGCCACATATCCCATAGAATTATAGAATGGTTTGAGTTGGAAGGGACCTTAAAGATCATCTAGTTCCAGCTCACTATGTCCCTGCTATGGGCAGGGACAGCTTCCAGCAGACCAGGTTGCCCCAAGCCCCATCGAACCTAGCCTGGCCTTGGCCAAGGGACAATGCTGTGTCCTTTGAATTTACCGTGGGGTAAGGGTGTGGGCATATACAGGTGGTGTGGACTAGCTGATGGGCTTTAAGTCCACGGCATAGTACGGGCTCACTATTTCATACATCCATGTCCTGTATATCATAACATGTTATTTAAGTGCCCATATGTCAAAAGTTGGTGTTCAGTGGGAATTATTCTGTTTTAAATTGATATACGAATTTTAACAGATCTAGTTAAAAAGATGTGAAATGCTGTGCAGACTCTGCCTTAAGGAAGGGCTATTTTAGGTTTGTGGGAGTTGATGAGAAGCAACTTCATCTCCAAATACAGCATGAGCATATCCCATACTAGAATCATAGAATGCATTGAGTTGGAAGGGACCATCCAAGGTCATGTAGTCCAACCCCCCTGCAGTCAGCAGGGACATCTCTTACTTGATCGGGTTGCTCAGAGCCCTGTCCAAACTGAGTTTCAATGTTTCCAGAGATGAGGTTTATACA
>JAVSBS010016297.1:0-21237 GCA_033124195.1 Coracias cyanogaster | reverse complement strand
TAAACAGCACTGGTCCTAGTATTGGCCCCTGAGGGACACCGCTTTTCACCAATCTCCATTTGCAATTGAGCTGTTGGCCACTATCCTTTGGATGTGACCATTCAACCAATTCCTCATCCACTGAACAGTCCACCCATCAAATCCATATGTCTCCAATTTAGAAAGAAAGATGTTGTGGGGGACTGTCAAAAGCCTTACAACAAACATCTACCAGAAATGTGAGGTACATGTCTGGAAGAAGTGATTGCTTTAGGCAAAGCCTAGAAACTCAGAAATACTACTCTATAACTCTCCTCAACTACCTGAACTTACAGACTGTTTGTAAGGCAATACTATGAACCAGATTGGGAAACTGATCCTGCAGAAAAAAATGCTGTATTGGGACCTTAGCCAGGTGACTGCACTCCTGCACATGAAGGTCTACCAGCACAATCACAAGCACAGTGCAGGAGTGGCAATGAGGTGTTGGAGGTGGGACAGCTTTGATGTCCCTGTTGCTGAAGGTGCAGGCTGCCCTTGGCAACACTGCTAGGCACTGCACAGCTTCACTGTGACCTGAAGCAGTGCAAATGGATCAGAAAACAACGTTTTAAAATCCAGAAAAAAGAGCCAGTCAGGAATTTTTTAAGAAAAGGACTCTTATCGCAGTATGCTGATTTTGGATACCAAGCTTTTCACGGAGATCTGCTGGGTTGGTGAAACTTTCTACACTTTCATTGCTCAATGGCAATTTCTATTACAAACAAGTATATATCCATTAGCTGTAAATTAATTCAAGTTAAGCAGATTCTGCCTGCCTTGTTGCAAGGATCAGTCTTATTATTATTCTAACTTATCTTTTCCATTTCACCCTAGTGGTGGCCACTGTGGAAAAGTCATTAACTTTTGCGCTGGCGATTTTAAGTCTTTGATGCCATTTTGTGTCTGAAGAAAGAAATCCACCTGCTCTTTTTGATCCTGAGCTTACCTTTGTTTCTCACATTTCCTGTCTTTGTAAATCTGCTTATTAACACTTTCACTATATTGCCCTGCATTCCACACTGTCTCAGTCACACTTCTGCTGAAAGTCTTATTCACACATTTGTCTTCTCCAGGCTTGATTATTGTAATTTTCCATCTCCATGGCCTTTGCCAAGGGTTTGCTTTCTTTAGAAGGCACAAGAAGGATCACAAAATAAGAACAACTCACACTTTATGTTGTAGAGAATGGGAAGAATAAGGTGATTAGGTTACGAATGCAAGTCCTCAGCTTGCATTAAGGGCCTGTACTGTCAGCTCTTCAAGGCATAGCAGTGGGCAATGCCCCAGCCAAGATATACAGTGTACTCTCCTGGAAACAAAAAATGCCCATTTCTCACTGCCCAGCTCAAACACCCGACTCTTTTTCATTATTACACACTTTTTAGTTGATCAATACACCAATCGTAGTGAATAAGACCATGATGCAGATGAAGCTGAAGTATTTTAATTGCTAAATTTTCTGTCTCGGAGATAGACTATAGTTCCTAATCTGCCTAAGACAGTGGCAGAGGCCAAACCCTTGACACACAGCATCCTGAGCAGGTCACATACACACATACACACTGTGACACCCCAGGTTACAATGGCATGCCCTTGTCCAAGCAGAAGGCAATTCCCGGGTGTCACTATCAGCAAAATGACCAGCAAGGTGTCTGTACACTGTCATTCCAAATTGTAATACACTTATCAACTAGATTAAATACTGATTCCCACACCTACCCTAATATTCATTGGGTCTTCAAATGGTCACAGCTACACGGGCAGGACCATGCTAACCCTCTGTCTTTTGCCAGCCAGTTGATCCAACAGTTTCAGTTTCCATGCAGTAGATAAGAATTTAGACTCAGTTGTGCAGAACTGCAGAGGGGCACAGCCCAAATCCTATTCTAAAGTAAATGTACTCATGAGGTCTTTTCACACAGGTATAACCAGACTTGCTTATGCCTGTCTGCACAGTCCGTCACTGTGCAAAAGGTACTATGAGGCTACTTGTTATATATTATTTATAGCTTTTAAGGCTTTCTGTATAACGTTGCTCAGAGTCTCAGTGTTACAGCTAAACTGACTCTACGAACATGTATTTGACTAAACAAATTTTCTAAAGAGACATTTGGCCTTGGTATGAAGACAACAAGAAAATGAAAGCCCGCAACTGCTGCTGGTGGTTTCCATCAGTCATTTACCCACTTCACAGTTCAAACAACCAACCAACACATCTTATTTCTAGAGTGAATTTACTTGGTGTTCTATTTCAGTCGCTGAATCTTTTTACTTGTTTTATTGTTAGGTTAAAGATTTCTATATACACACTCTATAATAAGGTAGATTTTGATTTTTCCTTTGATAAAATATTGATTTAAAAGTATCTCTTTGGAAAGTGCTTTTTCCAGCCTCCTTTGTGTTCTTCCCATGTAGGCAGCAGAATGATGTACAGTATTCTGTACAGAGATAGGATGCCATCCAGAGGCACCTAGACAAGGTTGAGAAGTGGACCTGTGTGAACCTCATGAGGCTCAACAAGGCCAAGTGCAAGGTCCTGCCCCTGGGTGGGGGCAATCCTCAGTATGAATACAGGCTGGGGATGATGGGACTGAGAGCTACTGGACAAGTAGAAGGACTTGGAGGTACCGGTGGATGAAAAGCTGGACATGAGCCAGCAATGTGTGCTCGCAGGCCAAAAGGCCAACCATATCCTGGGCTGCATCAAAAGAAGTGTGGCCAGCAGATCGGGAGAGGTGATTCTGCTGCTCTGCTCTGCTCTGGTGAGACTTCATCTGGAGTACTGTGTCCAGCTCTGGAGCCCTCACCACAAGAAAGGCATGGACCTGTTGGAGCACATCCAAAGGAAGGCCACAAAAACTGTTAGAGAGATGTAACACCTCTCCTATGAAGACAGGCTGAGAGTTGGGGTTGTTCAGTGTGGAGAAGAGAAGGCTCCGAGGAGACCTTATAGTGACCTTCCAGTATCTGAAGGGGGCCTAGAAGAAAGCTGGGGACAGTCTTTTTAGCACAGCCTGTTGCAACAGGACAAGAGGCTAGAGTAGGGTAGATTTAGACTAGCTATAAGGAAGACAATTTTTACAATCAGGGTGGTAAAACACTGGAACAGGTTGTCCAGAGAGGTTGTATAAACCTCATCTCTGGAAACATTGAAACTCAGTTTGGACAGGGCTCTGAGCAACCCGATCAAGTAAGAGATGTGCAGGGGGGTTGGACTAGATGACCTTTAAAGGTCTCTTCCAACTGAAAGCATTCTATGATTCTATGTTTCTGTGCCTACCTGGGATTTTCTGATTTTTTTAATCTAGCAGCAGTACCACCCAGTATATTCAGTCCAACCAGAGCTGATGTGCAGCTACTTTAACAGGCCAATACCGTTTTTCAGGAGCTAGCTCATAAGTGGATCAAATGGCTGTATTTTGAGGAGATCAACAAACACTGGTATAGGTGGACTACTGCAAAAAAACCCAGCCCTGGCTATCCAAGTTAAATTTGCTGCCCAATGTCTGTCATCATTCTCAGTGAGGAATCTGTTCCCTGGGGGTCCTTTTAAGTGTGGTCATGATGTGACCATCAAATCGCACTAATTGGTTAGGACATGAAACACTCCTGGGATCCCCCTGGTTTCCTTTAACAGAGGGATTGTATGGGGAAAAGGAAGATTTAGAAGATAGTCATTGCAAATATGAGTTATATGTGGTCTTGCAGATTGCTTTTACCCTCTAAGTTTCATCTGTCAAGATTGGGAGTTTGATAGTCACATTTTCCTATTTTTAATGCATTTTTCTCTCCCCTGTTGCTGTGTGAAGCCACACAAATGGTGGGCAAAACTGATGGAGTAGCCAGGGTGGGGGAAGTTGAAGGTGCACGAAGTGCTGCCAGATGCATGGTACACACAAATGGAAATGTTGCTTCTAACAGTTCCCCCTGCTGAGGCTAATATTCAGTATTGCCTTTTATTACTATAAAGAAAGACTTGCCTAATAGAAAGTGAGCTTCAAGTTTTCACAGCAAGTTTTTCAAGCGGCTTAAGTGGAGATCACAGAGGAAGTATGTGGCCCTGGCAAGTCCTTTGACCTTGTCAACACAAGGTACCAACCCAGATAAAAACTAAATAGGGATATGCAGAGCCTCCCAAGAGCCTCATACTGGACAAGACTTCCAAACTCAGAAAAGGGAATTTCATCTCAGAAAGGGACAAATGAGAAACATCACTACACCACAGCCCTAGACTCCCCTTGTGCCCACTACCTATCCAACCAAGGAGGGACAGTCAGAACCTGAGGTCTCAGAACTGTAGTATATCAGAGGAAGATTGAGTGAATTGTGGTTGAACAGAGTAAGAATGAGATAAACCTCCAAGGCTGTTGTGTCAGGTTATTTGTATTTTAGTTTAATTATGATGCATAGAGGAAAAACTCGGAGAAACACTCCCTTTTAAAAGAGGCAAGGTGAGGCTAGTACTTTACTGGGGTCAAGAGTTCAGTGCAAGCTGGGCAGCACCATTTCCCACAGATTCCTCTCAAAATATTGCAGCTTGAGACTCAGGTCCATACTCAACCAAACCATAGTTATGTTTTAGTACCCTTGCCACAGTCTCCTGATCTGAGGGACAGAAGAGACCTGTGTTGCTACCTGAAGTCTTCTGTCCTTTCCACTTCCGAGCTGCATCAGTCCCACAGGTGTCTTTTACCAACCCTTGTTGCACGTAGATATGTGAGTTTTCCCAGAAAACAAATTAATGCATAAATGAATATTTCCCAACTCCCTAGGTTGGGTTCTTCTACCCCTGGATTTCCAGCACTATGTCTTAATCTTAGAATGACTATGACAAAAAAAAGTACTAACTGTGACAGTTACTTGAGAAGAAAAAAATGAAAGAGAGGTCAACCTCTAAGCTTCCTCATGGAGGTCTCCCTTCTGAAGCCTCCCTCCCTCCTTGAGCATAAAAACAACCCCAGTCTGGTAACCAAGACTTTGTAGCTGGTCCCAGATTTATACAAATACTTGAATGCAAAGCAGCAGTGTATTTTTTTGGTATGGTTTATACCTGGAGCACCAGCATGTCACCTGCTAGTTCCTTCTCTCTAAATTGCCTTCGTCTGTTTCCCATCAGTTTATCAGTTATTTCTACACTGTAGTTGTGGGATATGCACCCTGAGCCAACAAGCAAATATAAATGCCATTTCCTGTTGAGTTTTGCTCAGCTATGGTAAGTATGACCACAAAAATGTCTGCATTCTACATCAAAATAGTAACACTGAGTTTCCTATCTAACCCACATAAGCCAGGAAATTTATAACCTATTCTAGGTTGCAGCATAAAAACATAAAAAGGGGATTAAAAAAGAAGAAGAAGAAAAATAAAGAGACATTCCAAATACCAGTATCTGAATTTTAGGATAGAATTTTAGTCAAATTGTATTAACGATAATTAAAGAGGGAGGGGGGTGGGGCAGGAGGAAGGATTCTCAATAGCAATCCTAAAATGCCATGCAGCATCTGATACCTCACTCAGGAGACCTCTGGAATCAGTCACAGTTCTGGTGACGGGTGTATTGCAGGAGCAAACTCCCTGAAAGCCATAGTATAGTCCCAGGGCTGGACTGGTACAGCCTGGGCGAAGGCTGGGGCTGCTTTGTCCACTAAACTCTTAACAAGGCACAGTCAACACTTAGCTCCCACTTACTGTCTGTTATTTGTTTGGTTTTGACATTTTGTTGTTACAAGAGCTTAAAGAATTTTTCTCTCTCTTTTCAATTCTTTCTGTGAGGCTGTTGACAGCCTTTGGTGCATACACATTTCCATTGTTTTCTCTGCTTAACCAGTTAGTCAGATTTGCCCATTTGTTTGTGGGTTCTTCAACTGGCAACAAAAGAGATAATTTCAATATATTTTTTTTAACATAGGAAAATGTGATGCAAAACCACAAACATTATTAGGGGGGATTCAGGGACAGGTGTAGTAACTAGGGCTGCTCTTTAATTTGTTTTTGAAATTGCCTAGATTTCAGCTGTTTCTCCATTCTTTTGGTGTTGCTTTGGAGCATGAATAACCAGGGAGGCAGTAAGTGCTTTCCATTTTCTGACTATAAATAGGGAATGAACAAAATTGACTAGAGCTGAGCAGTAAAGGTATGAGGAAGGGGAGAAGTGGAAAAGACAGCCTCTGACCCCTCTTTCCAGCAGAGGTGGAGACTTCCAGAGGCCAGCCCTTCCAGCTCGGTGCCTCTCACAGGTTTCTCTGTGAGCGCTGACCTGTCTCTGGGCTGATCCTGAGTAGGCATCACTACTTGTGTGGTTTAGGTTGGGATGGTACCTGGAGACACCTGCCAGTGCTGGTTAGAGATAGTGCTGGGTGAGTATGTCAGATGTTCTTGGAATAAAACTGTCCCTCCAACAAGTTGGTTGGCCCTGCTGTGAGAGACAGCCTTGACCTTCATCTCCCTTGGCTCACACAGCTGCAGCTGCTGTCTGATCTGCCTGGCAGAGAGGAGCAGCTCACCACTGTCTGCAGACCCTTCATGCAAAAGCTCTGAAGAAAGCCTTGAATTCAGATCACAGTGTCCTCAGTGACAGCTGGAAAATCTTCAGCGGGTGACACTAAGGTTGCAGGACGGCAACGAGTATCTTGCCCAGCGATTTTCCACAAAAGTGAGACCAGGGCTTTGGGACAGTGGCAGAAACACATAGCAGATTGAAAACCGTGGCCACTTTATTGTAGGAAGATGACAGAACTGGCAGGATGACTTTGAGCATGCCCTGAATTGTCTTGCTTTTGTTCACTAGTTCTCAGACTGTGCAGAGCTCAGACAGGCCAGGGCATTAAGTCTCTGCTGTCAACATGATTTCTCAGCTGTGCAGAGCTCTCCATACTGATAATGTTCAGGGGAGAACATGGAGGGGAAGATCCATCTCTTAATACAGGTATATGAATGTGTTTGGGTGGGTTTGCCTTTGTACATGTCTATTAGGCAAAAATGAATTCAACACAAACTTTGAGGAACCTCTTGTAACACACATCCCATTACATAGTTAAGCAAGTTAGATAAATATTGTGGGAAAATAAAGGCACATGTCAAATTTTATGTTGTATTTGACTTGCACATGCTGAAACAAAACCACATGCACAACCACATCCATTAGTTAAAACACGCAGAAGAAATTGCTACCAAAGCAGCTGATCTTTGGGCGAGAGTGCCGGCTGTGTGCCTACCAGCATAAGATGCAAAGTAGAGAGGGATTAGGCAGCAGAGGTACCAGGGGCGTACACAGTCATATGTTCCTCCTTTTAACCTCAGTAACCTCTTTTCTCCCACTCATAGCCCACATGCCTCCACCCTCACCCTGAACAGCCAATGACTATATGAAACAAAAACCATGTTTGTTAGTTACATGGTTCACGATGACTAATGGAGACTTAGTTGAATAAACTAGTGGGCTTTTTTTTATTACTGGTGGTAAAAGTAAATTAACAATTACTCACTAGCTGCAAACGGGGACCGTTTGAACTTAGTATCACAGAAATGAAATTTATGTGAATGGGTGAGCCAAAATGAAAATGGTCACTTGGAATCAGTTTTAATAAGCAGAATTTAAATCTGAATGGCTGTAAGCCAAGTTATGTTAAATGAGCGATCAGGTGTAACGTGGGTGATTAGTTCTCGGAATGGAAGTAGGCAGAGAGAAATGGACAAACTGGGGGAAAAAAGAATTCAACAACGGAATTAATTTTTTAAAAAATGGTAAAGGACTTGCACAGAAACATACATTCCTTTTCAAGGAATTACTCCTTTAGGTTCACATAAAAGGCACCATGCCTTTCCTTTGTACATATTATGATCTTTTTTCACATAAATAGTGATCAATATTCCTTTGAAAATAGCTTTTAAATGTATTCATGATGAAAATAAGTGGAAAAGACTGTTAAAGATCTTTGAAACAAAGCAACTTCAGGAGCTTTTTTCTCCCCCTCAAATCTCAATTAATTTTCCAACCAATTTCAGCTTTTTGCTGTTGATAAAATTATGTAAAATAAAAGTCTCAGAAGCTGAGCTTCAAACACCACATTGACTGTGTTACAAACATTCTGGATGGGCTGTTTAAGTAGCAGGAGTGAATGTGGATCTGCTTGATTTGCTTTTCTTCCTAAAAAGAGAAGAAGACAAGAACCTGAGCTTGTTATCAAGTGAAATAATTTTAGGACGTAAGACTTTAGGAGAGGTGCCATATTCATGAGACTTATGATAATCTGTACAGACTGACAATGCTTAAAGTCAGCAGGCACTGATGGGGATAGGTGCAATGGGCCAAAATGCTCATTTCCAAGTTTAGGTTCTTCATCAGCGTACTTACATTTGCATTTGTCTCTAAAACAGATATTCAATTCTGGGAAATCATAGTAATGTGAACATTTGCTTCTAACACTTTATAATCAAGTGAAACATTGTCCCTCGTCTGAAGCCCATACTACTGGAGCCATTAGCCATGTTCCTTGAAGTTCTAAGAATGTTGGTGAACCTGTCTACTGACTGAGCATTTCAATTTAAACCCTTTCTGCAGAGAACTTCCTCCTGGTCTGGAAGTGGAAACATTGATGTATGCGGAGAAAATATGTTCTCATGATGTTTCCTGCCTCTCTTGCAGCAACAACTCACAGAAATCGTTTTATCTTCTTTGGTCTTCTTGTGTTGCTTAGAAGCTGTGAGAGATTGGAGTAGCCCTTTCGACAAGTGTCCAAGTGCCCCAGCACTCAGCCAGACCAAACTTAACCTCCTAATCCTGTCGGCCCTGGACATCACATCTTCATAGGTGAGAGAAAAGAGCAAATGTTTTTGCTATTAAGTAAAAAACTTAGTGTCCTTGTACTTCTATTTTAAAAAGAGATACTGACAGAGAAGGGAAGTAGGATGGGGACCGTATGCCTCAGAAAGCAAAGAAAACAGCAAGGTTTGCTCTGCACTTTTCAGTATGTTTATGGCAGCAATTTATGTTGAATGACTGTCATTAATGGCACGGACATAACGGCATCCAACTGAAGAACATTGGTTGTCAAATTGGTGTTGAACAGAAAGTGATCTCAGGTTCCATCCCCTCTGAGGTATTGGCCCGGGTAGCACAGTGCTGGCTTTTAGTTGGGTACTCTTCCACTTTTGAGACTCAGAGTCATTATTTCAATGTATTCATCAGATGTGGAGTGATCTGGAAATGGTCAGCATTTCTGGAAACCAGGCAAGTGACTGCGGGGGCAAGGGACTTGCTGACTCATTTCTGGGTACCAAGTGTTAACCCCCATATCACATCCAGCTCGGGCAGGCGTTGCCGCTCCCCAGGAAGGAGGAGGAGGAGGTGCACGGGCAGGAGCTGGCACCAGAGGGTTGAGATTGCGGCAGGGAGAGGCGCTGAACTCTTGGCAAGGAGGCTGGTGGTAGACGCAGCTTTGGCACAACCAGAGTGGTCTGAAAGCAAGGATGGGCTCAATACGTGCTAGACAAAAGGGCTGGCGGGTGGCCAGGGGCTCTGTGAGGCAGCAGCATGTGCTTGTCCTTGGGGGTGAGTGTCCTTGGCACAGGGCCTGAGGGGCCCTGCCATTGTCAGCCCTCTTGGTTGCCCTGCGGGCCTGGAGGGGGATCTGTTGTGTGTTTGTCCTCTTTTGTTTGCAACTTGAAGCAATCCTGCAGAGGGTAATGGTGCTGTTTGTTTCTGACAGCCCTAGCAGAGCATCCTCTGTTGTTTGTCAGGCCTCGCTAGTGTGCATGAGAACCTGAGGAAGGAGGCCAAGCTGTCCCTTTGCCTGGCACATCTAAAGCCCAGTGGTGTGCCTGGACCAAGGGGAGTTGGGGCAATGGCCAGCCCAGGCCACGGTGCCTGCCAAAACACCACTCTGCAGCCAGGGCTGGCTCCTTCCCCCCAGACTGCCTTGCTGGGTGGTCACTGGCAAAGGGCAAGGGAGGACCCTGCCAGCTGGGTGCAGATGAGCACGAGCTGCCCTGGGAGCTGTGAGGGCAGCAGAGGAGCAGCAGCCCAGGGAGGCTGCAGCTTGCCACCACAGCCTTGCCACCAAACTCATCATACCGTGAAATCACAGCTGCAGGAGGTGAAGCTGAGACCCAGCTCCAGGTCACCTGGAAGGGCTGAGCCTTTACCAGTGGTTCTGCCCATCCCTGGCTTTATGCACAGAAAAGGGACCTATTCCTGCTTGGGAGTAACTTTTGGGGAAGAAAAGCCAATACTTACACATAGCCCAAAAAATACGCACTGGTGCCCTGGGCCTGCTGTGGGACTGTTTCTTCCTGCTGCTTGCCTGTGGGGCACTCCAGCCTTGCCTCAAATGTGGGGGGTGCTGAGGTCACCATCCATGGCCCAGAAAGGCCATGATCACCTCATGGCTGACAAGGAAGAGAGCAAGAGCCACTGGGCTGCTGGGCACCACACGGTTGAAACCTCAGGCTGGATTGCTGCGTGTCACTGCAGACCCACTACAATCGAACAGCTATAGGGGCTGGTCCTGGAAGTATCAGTCGGCAGAGACCTCTATCTTGGGCTTGCGTGGGAAGTGTGCAGACACGTGAGAGGGTCGAATTCAGTCATGTCCTGAGAAGTACGAGCCACTTTCCAGTTTGCAAGCAGCAGGGTCCCCTCAGTTTTGCACCTCTCTGATTATCTTAAAAAACATTTTGATACACTGCCAGTTTAAAGAGATGTGGTTTCCATCACCCGTCTGCTCTTTTTAACGCTGGGATTTTTAACATATTGATGTATAAATTGTTTGCATTTTGGTTTAATGATTTTTCTTCCCCCTACCCCTTGTTGGTTTTGCCTTGCCTGTTTGGCACAGAACAGTACAGTTCTTGCCATGCACCCAGACCCTGTGGCTTTTACTCTGTACGAAAGGCACGAGGAACGTTGCTGACTCGGCCGTTGAAGGGGCTCTCGGCTACCATTCTCCTAATGCAGGGACTGTCTGTGCCCAGTCCTGTTCACATCACCTGGTCACAAAGACCAAAATCCAATTCAGAGGGATCTGCAGCACTTGGAAATCCCTTCTGAACTTAATTTTCCTGCAATAGAGCTCACTACCTTTTTTGTTGTTTTTGTTGTTGTTTTGTGGTAATCTCTAACCCATAGAACTTAACTGTGAAGATTTGAGCTATGTGGTCTTTTTGTGTCACTGCTGTGTGTTACATTCAGATGACTTTCAGTTTTCCTTATTTTCCCACTGCCTTTTTGTCCATAGAAAGACTCTTTTCTTACTTAAAAGCATGTTTTACTATGATCATTCTCACCCTCTCACCTTAAATTGTTAAGATTGGTACATTTCTAAGAAAGATATCCCTTCTCCAAAGTGCTCATCTAGCATTAAAGCTATATAAGTATTAAAAACAAGAACATGCTAGACTGTAGACCTTCTAATTAAGGTCCTATCCACAGGAGTCAAGTGTCTCCCTTCTCCTGTGCTTCCTGTGATGAGCGCTAGCAATTTTCTAGCCTCAGGGATTAGAAAAATGTATTTTGAACGCAGAAAACAATCAGAAGCCTTACTACCTCACTTGATGTATATATTCTTTAAATTTAAAAACCCTCCAGGGGCTCTCTATGGATACAGAGAAGCCACATCTTTCATATAGCATATTAATGAATTAGTCGATTACACCTAACACTAGGTTTGTAATTTAACTCTGTTTAACAGACTCAGAAAGAAAATTAAAAGGTAAAAGAAGAAAAATAGCAACCATGGTTTTAGAACAATTAAAATATATGTCAGATATTAACTATCAGATCAGACCGTATTCAGTGATATTTTTCATGCAGCTCTTTACACTCACCATAAATTATTTTGAAGCTGTTAACCTGCACTACAGTATCATGTGCTATTTTGTCATAACTTGGTGATGAGACTATTATGTAAACACGGTTGTGTGCTTATATTACTGATAGAGTTTATTGCATACAATCCTGTGGAGATATTATTTTTCACATGAGTTTGAAAGGGGAATAGGGAAATTCATAGCATATAAACCTAACTAGGGCTGTTAAACAGAAAGCCCCATCTTCTGGCTTGCAAAATCCTTGTACTGTACTGGGAGAATAGTCTCAGGAAATCCTATCACTACGTGCTTTTCCTCTTCTTAAGCACTTTCCTAACTGTCTACATGATATTGGCTAAATACAGACTAACCTAGGACAGGCCGTATAACGTTCTTGTGACATTTCTTATTCACGAAAACAATCATTAAGCCCTTTGGCTCAAGTCTGTATCTGCTTCCATTCATTTCTCAGTGATCCTGTGGTTTGAAAGGATCAAAGAGATGTGATGCCAAGTAGCTTTTTTTGTTGTTTTGTTTTTCCTTTCTCTACATACAAAAATCCAAAGTATGTAGGAGTGATGATAAAGTAGAATGGATTTGGAAAATAACATATATGATACTCTTACTGATAATCTTACGTTCTAAGTGATACAACAGAATCTAACTTCTTTAAAGTTAGATTTTTAAATCTGTGGACGTTTTCATATTTCTAATTTGTGGTGGAAAACATCAAACTTTTAGCATGGTCTATATTTTAACTGGACAGTTAAATGAGAACCAGTGCTCTGAACTTACTCAGATTTCGAAGCATTGCCTATGAGAAAGTGGCAAACTGGTTTAGAAACCTTCAAACAGTTTAGGAATATTAAGAGCCTACTTTGGTTTAGAATCCTTTAGGCAAGGGATAAATTTAAAATAAAAAGACTGACAATGGAGTATTTTGCTGGTTTAATTCTGTTTACACATCTGTTTGGGTCATGTTTTCAACATTCTGAGAGCTGAAAACACTTTCAAACTAATTTTTTTTCACTATGGTTTTGATTTGGGTTTAAATGCAGATCAAGGAAAAAAAAAAACAAACCCAACGAAACAAAAAACCCTAAAGCTCAAACCAATAATTTTACAAACTTTCCTTCATCTAAACTGAAATGGTTTTGAAGTTGCATTTCTGTTTTCCAAGGCAACTACTTCACCACTTTCACTGCCTTTTGAGTCTGAAAGCTTGTGGGGACATCTAATTCCTAGCCTTGATTTTTGAATCCGGATCCTAGTTTAATGCTAGCCCTGCTATCCTTTCAGTCTGTCATCATGCTTTGTTTTGCCTGGATGTGCTTTCTGAGCATCCTTGTATCTTTGAGGAGGAACTGATGATTGAAGATATCCATAGCTCCGAAGAGCTTTTGCAAGGCCGTTAAAGCTTTGTTTTCTTTTGATGAAAACTTCATTTTGGTACAAAAGCAACCTTCTGAGACATAACTGAGGAAGCTTCTGGTAAGCAGCTCAATGAGGAGACGTCATGGAAAGATGGCTTTTGAAATAACTAAATGCTTGCTATTGTAGAAACCCATCATTGTGCTTGATGCCATCAAAAAATGCTTTATTTTGTACATGAGCTCAGAGGTTTTAACGGGAAGGAGGGGTGGAAAAAAGGAGAATGGTTAGGACCTACCCAGAGAAGTGAGCTGGAGCAGTCTGATGCAAGTTTTCTCAAAGAGAAAGGAGGGCTGAAATCTGTCCTTTTGTTTCACCTCCACTTCACTGCTGGTCTATTTCCATTACTGCTCTCTAAAGTTCTTGCAAGTTTCAGAGTCTTCTATAAAGCAATATATTTCTACTGGTTATTGCTAGCCTGAATAACAAAAGATGAGGAAAAAGACAAACTAAAATCTAAGTTCTACACCCACTCATAACCTTTTGACTGAAACCAGTAACATAACCTGTGAAAAATCCTACTGTATAAAAATCCCTCCATGCCACCCCACACATATTGCCCTGGTAGTTCTATTTCTGAGCTCTCTGAAGGTAATTTTGTCCAGTCTTCAAAAACACTTCGGCTTTGTGTTGAGCTCTGGGTTAGAAATCAAATTCAGAAATTAGTCCAGATGGGCTGACAGGGATCTAAAGTGGGGAAAGCTGCACTTCAGCTGTCTCCAGTTTCTTCTGAAGGGGCAAGTTAGAGCAGTGTTAGGTTCATTACACTTCACGTTCACTGCTGGGGATGTAGGATGGACTTGCTCAGTCATTACCTGCAAATTCCCAGTTGCTTCTCAAGGCTTCTTCAACAAACATATTTTCAATGTTGCAGTAACTGGTCTAGCACAAGAGCAGTAAGCTTTCCTCATACCTGCCAGTACCCCTTAGATTAATAGATATTACACCAGAAGGTCATTAATTTTAGGAGGCTTCAAGTATCTCCTGGAGCTAGAGCACATTTTTCATGTATGTTCTTGATTTAAAGCTTTGAGGAGAAAAACTGAGCATGTTTTCAGTTCATTACCTTCTGTATTGCAAGGAACATATGTCTAGCCTGAATTAAAGCTACTGATTTTGCCTATTGCTTGAAAGAAAAAAAAAAAAGCAAACCAAAAATCCTACTTAAGTGCTCCTTCTTCTTCCAGTCTTTCATTAGTGGTTTCTACCTCCCTGGTTAGCACATGGCCACACAGTGGGTTGAAGCAGGATTTGACACAACTGAAGGAGCAGAAACTTCTGCTGCAACAGTAGGATGTGCCTCCACCAGACGAGCTGGGACTGGACTAGAGACCTCCTCTATGGGCAGGAGATCTGACTGAGACCCCACACTGCATCCACATCTGTCGCTGGAGGTGCATATGGCTAGAGGGCTCTTACAGCTATGATAAATTAGCAAATGAAGCATAGCATGAAAGTGGACACTGCTAATCCTGTCTTGTTTAGTGGGTATAATCCAAAAGCACCCTCCCTCAGCTCTTAGCCATAGCATGGAGTCATGCCTTTGCAAACTAAATTAAAGAGCCCTCTGCTGCTAAAAACCTAGTTAACAAGGTGCTTAAGATGCTGAAGTCTATTAAGTGTAGTAAGATCAATTTGTCTAGCTAAAGCAGTATCCTTCCGCTGAGAATCAGGTCAGAATAAAGGTTGTAGAAATTCTGTATCAATTCCAGTTAAGGAGCGGACATAATATTTACAAGTTGTGTTTATATCACTGTAGCTGCATTTGCATGTGAGATCTTCCTGATAAATCTGTCTCTGAAAAACAAGAGTCCTCTCCAGCATGGTTACCACTTCCAAGTTTAGACCAAGCTTGAAAGGAACTGAGGTCTTTACCTGACTGCGTGGACAGCTGTGTGGGAACCAGCTGCTGATTTTCGTGTCACCATCTCAGACTCATTTTCTGTTGGATTTTGCTTTCTCTTTCTCTAGATTGTGCATCCTTATAACAAAATGGCTTCAAACTGTGAAATAATTTGTATTAAAACTATGCTAGAGCATAGCACAAGGTCAGTTTCAGGTTGTATTTTCCTAAATGCAAACCACCTAAAGTAGCACCACCAATCTAGAGTTTAGCTCTGCTGTGGTCTTATTCCCTCTTGCCAGTGCTGATGAGCAAAGGATTTGCCTTTCATAGTTGCATCATTTACTTAGGGCCAGGCTGCTATGCCTCTTCTGCTTTAGCTATGCCACCAGAGTTCAAAAGCATAACCGTGACAAAATAGCCTAAACCTGCGCTGTTGCAGTGACCCGCGTTACTGACCACTGCCTCCAAAACCTAGTGGTTGATATCATCACTGAGGCAAAATAAAGGGAAACCTGCCTCCTACCACTATGGGTGCTTAAGGCAAAGCATTTATCTTAAAGCAGGGATAAAAGCAAAAACCGCCCCAATAACATCTCCCTGGAGAAGTTGAGTCTGTGCTGACTGAGGCTCAGGGACTGCTGCTGCCAGGCAGAGACCAAGGAAAGCAGCTGAGACAGAGCACCCAAGCTGCCTCGGGTCTGCTAGTGGCTGTCAGACTGCTTTAGCCATCTTAGTAAAACACGTTAGAGTTTAAAGCTTCTCGCTTGTGCTTTTTTAATGTCGTATCTGAAATCCTCTGCACACTCACTGGAAGCAAGCTCTGTGGATTCAATAGACAATAGTTATGCCAAATTCTGAGATGACCATGTTTTATATCTGTATCTGCACTTGTGTCATTGCTGCCTCTGCCATGCCTCTGAGCCTGTACATAGAAGAGGTGTAGGGAGCTTCTCACAGCAGTATTTCACCAGCATATGTGAAAACAGTTAAGTGCATCTCAATAAATACTTCTCCTCTTATCCAAGACAACTTGAGAGCTGCAGAAAAAGGTACATCCATGGAAATGGTGGTTAATACTTAATTCCTAAAAATATGGCTAGCGTCAGTAAAAACAAGGCAAGGATGACAGAGATGTATGTAGGTTATATCTGATGGATGTGAACCAAGCTATGCAGGGCAGGAGGTTATGAGGAGGGAATCCAAAGGAAGCTTCTTCACATCACTCACAAGGCTGGTGTGGTAGTGTCCTGAATGGCACCAGCCTTCACATCGCTCTTCCACCTCACTTTCTTGAGAGGATAAATTGTTTAGAACATCACAAATGCCACAGCTGTGGTTCTGCAGTGGATTTCAAGAGATATCCCAAGGAGAGATGTTTTCAGGTGTGCCATGCTAGTGGTGATTTCTCCTCTCAAATGTGGCTGAGTGATGATGCAGTCTGCTTCATCCACTCCAATATTAATAATTGATGAAGGAGCACTGAAAACTGTAAAGGAAATAATTTAGAGAAGCAGAAGAAAACCTTAAATTAGGCTCAATTTTTTTCTGTTATTAGGCCAAACTGATCATTCTTAGGACACAAACGTGGATGTGCCCTTGCATTTGAAACTCAGTTAGATCTGTGATTGTGATCATGGGTTTTATAGGAACACAGAGACATCTTGTACCATGCAGTTAATTTTTCGAATAATGAAAGAGAAGCACCTGCCAAAAGAGGAGAAGTCTCAGCAACAACCTGGCCTTAATTCCTCTGATTCCTGTAAGAAATCCGTAAAAAGCAATAGTAGTTAGGAAGCTGATTGGATCTGATATGCCTTCAGGATAAACTTGAGGCCACTGATGACATGATTGAATGGCTCCATCACTGTACATCAGTGCTGTTTGGCGAATTTATTTTGCTTTTGCCTTAAGTCATACCTAAGTTGATTTTGTGATACCCTCTCACAGTGTAGGCAGTGAGGAGCCTTAGAAACTTTGGGAGACCTTTGGGAGCCCTGTCCTTCATTCCACTTTTCTGCACACACATCTAATGGCCACCCTCACTGGTACAAGCAACAGTTTGTGGATGAACCTTGAAGCCATTCCCTATTTAACTCTGGAAAAAACTTCAGAAGGATGAGGAGATAGGGAGAACAAAAGAATGAAGCTATTACCTGTGAATATATGGCAATTAAAACTTTCCAGCTGTGTAAATATATAAAGCAGATTTCTTTGAGGAAGTTCAGTGTTCCTACTTTCCCTAAACAGAACAAATGTGTCCAGTTTGTTCCCACGCCAAAACCAGAAGAGAGGTGTGGCATTTCCCCTCACATGCACTGAAGGGTGTGAGAGCCTCCAGGCCTCCTACGAACCTAGGGTGTCTGGACTCGAGCTCTTATTTCAGCAGAAAAAATGAGGGCAACCGGAGGCTGAGGAAACCTCTTATCTCATAAGAACTCAGCACTTAGTCTGCACAACGCTAAACATAGGGAAAGTTAGCTGTTGTTCACCGGCGCATGCAGACTTTCAGGATATGCAAAAATCATGTCTAACAACCTTCAGAACAGAAGTGTAGCAGCTATTTTGGCTTGGGAACGTTATGCTGCTGTTGGTGTTGTATGGTGCAAACAGGTAACCATATTCTGAGAGGGGGATCATTGTGTTCAGGAGGTATTTATTTTTTACTGTAAGAATCTTTAAACATGCAGTGTTTTTTTATCCTTTAAACTGCAAGTGCATCTCTCCTTCCCAGCTAAAAATTGTCCACGTGACATTGTCATTTAGCACTTCCAACAGTGTTGGTAATACAGTACATCTGTCATGAACAGGATTACAATTTGGTTTCACACCTCAGTCACCTCTTAAATCTTTAACAATAACCGAATCACAAATTGTGGGCAGAATACAAACGTAGTTATGTTTTCTAACCATCGAGGATATTTCAGGACTTCCTAAAATCTCAGCATGAGTTCAAGACCTCTGTCAAGAGATAATAAGGCACCCATCTTGAATTAATTCTGATCTAATCAAATCTGATTTGATCTAATCTAATCTAATCTAATCTCCTGTTGGTCCAGCCAGTAGGACTTTGTTATGCTATCTGCAGACATGATGCTCACACAATAGCTTGGGAATTACTCCCTGTTTAGCCATGTGTCTTTTGATAGCTGTGCTGTTCAGTCCTCAGGTTCTAGCTACAGGGATTATGCCATGAAAAGGGAGGCAGATTGCTCTGACACTGGTAAGAAGTTTCACGATGTCCAGATGCAACAAGTTTCGGTTTTTTAGGTGTTGGAATCCTCTGAAAAGAGCAAGAGTAATTTTAACAGTAACAGCTGGGCTGGTCTAAGGAAAATAGCAAGAGGGAGGCAATATCTCCTGCTGGCTCAAATGATAGTCAGAAACAAGGGATAAGATTTTGGACACACCTATTTTATTTATTTATTTATTTGTTTGTTTGTTTTAAAGTCTGCTATTGCCAGCTGTCTTAAGTGGTCTAGTAAAAATCATGACTTGAACCCCAGAGCTTTCCTTGTTTACAGTAGCTGTGGCTGTTGCATTCTTCTGTGGTTTCCCCATTTCCTTTCCTGTGAGGAGCTATGAATTTACTAAGGGAAGCATCCTTGGGGGGGTATAACAGATCTGCAGGGCCATCGTCTTCATGGTCAAAGTAGAGCAGGTTCTGTGTGGACACCATGGCATGTACCATACATATACTGCAAGGCTGTTAGAGGCATCTAGAAGACGTGAGTTTCCAGCTGCTCTTTGACTTTGCTACGGCAAAGCACAGAAACAGGGCTTATTTATCACATATTTCAGATGATTCACAGCAAAGCCTATGTGTAAATGTTTTACTGAACCGTTCTGTGTGAAGACTGCCGACATGAGTCTATAGAGTCCTAATCATTCTGTGCAATAACCTAAGCAAAGATCTTTGGCGCGTGTTGCACTCTGTGCAGTCATCTTGCTTGCGTCCATCTCAGTCAAAAAACAGTGGCGGGGAAAATCCCTGGGACGGGAGCTCAGTCATCTGTGCTGGTACCCGGTCCAAGCAGGCAGCAGCCTTCCCAGCGGGTTGCGGGCAGTGCTTGGGAGCCAGCGTGGGCTGTTCCCAGTGACCAGACCGGAGGCAGCCACAGGGTTTTGGAAGAGAGGAACGGCCGGTAGCATAGACACAGGCCATACTGTGCCGGCTGGCCTCGGTAGCCAAGAGCAGTCCCCAGCAGTTTTAATTTGAAGCTGTACAGGTACAGCTTTAAGGTTGAAATGTCGATGTGTGACAGTGAGATGGCAAATAGTTTCTCATGCCAAACATTGATGGGTATTTAGTATGCACTTTGGGCACATGTTGTGACCAAGGAAGATTAACGACTGATGTTGTGTGAGTACTCCTGAATCCTGCAGTGCTGTGGTGTGGTATGAGCACGACAGAGGAGAATCACAAGTGTAAAGTGCTTTCAGATCACACTCTAGCAACTCTTAACCAAAAAATACTCTTGATTAGAAGTGTGATTTTTTTAATAGCATTTCTATACTACCGAAAGCCCTTTGTGGATGCAATTACGCTAAGGGAAAAGTAAAAGCTTTGACCAGTATAGCTTATTTAGTTTGGGGTATCCATGTAAGCTGCACTGTCAAAAGCCTGGTGCTTTTGGGCAGAAGCAGATCTTCACGTGGAGGGCAGAGGTTCACCAGCCAATGTTGCCTGGCATTCTTCTTCCAATACAGATTTATTCACTTTTTTCAGCACTACTGAATTTTCCATTATAAGGTGCTTTTGCATAAATTCCATGGGTGGTTGTAAGGAGTTGTTTGTCCCCAAACTGATGTCAATTCCAGTGGCCCTCCCTGTCAACAACAGTGATGGGTATGGTCTGAGAACAGGGAGGTGTTGAGGACTGCTGACTGCCTCTCCATACTTCATGACCACTGCTGCTCAGCCATGTGTAAGTATCCCTCTTCCCTGGGTGGGCAGCATTGAATCACAGAATGGTAGGGGTTGGAAGAGATGTCTGAAGATCATCTAGTCCAACCTCCTACTAAAGCAGGTTCTCCTAGAGCAGGTTGTACAGGGTCGTGTCCAGGCAAATTTTTTAGTATTCCAGGTGAATTTTTAGTATCCCAGTACCTCTCTGGGCAGCCTATTCTAGTGCTGTGCCACCCTCACAGTAAAGAAGTTTTTTCTGATGTTCAGGTGGAACTTCCCATGTTCCAGTTTGTGCCTGTTGCTTCTTGTTCTGTCACTTGGCACCACTAAAATGAGACTGGCCCCACCATCTTGACACCCACCCTTCAGATATTTATAAGCATTGATAAGATCCTCTCTCAGTCTTCTCTACTCCAGGCTAAACAGACCCAGGTCTCTCAGCCTTTCCTCATCAGAGAGATGCTCCTGCCCCCTCATCATCCTCTTAGCCCTCCACTGGACTCTCTCCAGTAGCTCCTTGTCCCTCTTGAACTAGGGAGCCCAGAACTGGACACAGTACCCCAGATGTGGCCTCACTAGGGCAGAGTAGAGAGGGAAGAGAACCTCCCTCAATGTGCTGATCACACTCATCTTAATGGACCCTAGGATACCTTCAGCCTTCTTGGTCACAAGGGCACATTGCTGGCTCATGGTTAATTTGTTTTCCACCGGGACTCCCAGGTCCTTCTCCATGGAGCTGCTTTCCTGTACTGCTGCATGGGGTTATTCTTCCCCAGGTGCAGGACTCTACATTTGCCCTTGCTGAACTTCATTAGGTTCTCCTCCACCCAACTCTCCAGCCTGTCCAGCTCTTGCTGAATGGCAGCACAGCCTTTTGGTGTGTCAGTCACTCCTTCCAGTTTTGTATGATCAGCAAACTTGCTGAGGGTCTGTCCTTTCATCCAGATCATTGATGTGGATGTTGAACAAGACTGGATCCAGTACCCCCGACCATGGGGCCTTGATGTCCCCATCTGTAACCCAGAACGGATAAGACTTCCCTTCCTTCGCGTGGCATTGCAAAATGTTTGGAACCAAAGCTCTAGCTGCGAGTTGGTGTCACTGCTGTTCTCCTGATGGTGCTGAAGGAAAACGGCAACAGCCTGGCACTTGGGGGAAGGCGAGAGGGAAAGAGAACCTCTTTGTGTGGACCCATGAAACAGCACCACAGATGAATGCACACATGAAA
>JAVSBS010016295.1:62844-80360 GCA_033124195.1 Coracias cyanogaster | reverse complement strand
GGCGAGGCGAGGCGAGGAGAGGCGAGGAGAGGAGAGGAGAGGGGAAAGAACAATTTTTCAAAAAATTTTTTTTTTTTTTTTAAATAAAGTTGATATGTGTCACTAATCACAGTAGTCCAGAGGCTGTGGCTTTAAGAATACTGCAAGTCATCATAAGAACAGAAAGAAATTTTCAAATAGTGGTCTGGAAAAAGGGAGCTTTTCTAGAGATTGAGAATGTAAAGTTAAGAAATACTGGATGCTAATGAAACCTAAACCAGAAAACGAGACTAGAAAAAAGGGCGCAACCTGCAAGGACAAGACAAGCAAGTTAGCTTAAGAACTTTATTTGATCACTCATCCAAAAGGTTCTAATTTTCTATATTTAAATTGCAGAGAATGTTAGTTCTGATTTTTTTTGCTATTTTATTTATTTTCTGGCTTAAATAGCATAGCCCTAGAGTTTGGAAATCCTTTGGAACATTCATTTGTAAGAGGGTGGAACAAATCTACCACAGGGCGCTGAGAAGCGCAATGTCACATCATGATGTGCCTTACCATTTTCAAATTACCTTACATATTGTTTGGAGGATTGATATCTAGTTGCTGCTAAAGGATGCTAAACAAACTGGCTCAAACTTTTTCACTAATTCAGGTGAGTAGTCCCAAATGAATCTGCTTTGTTTACATGATAGTTTTCCCTGGCAATGTAGTGCGCAAATACTTCATAAATGTCAATCACAGCTATGTAATAATGAAACTCTTCAAAACAGAAATAAACTCAGTGTTCTAGATGCTTTCAAATTTATTTGTATTTCTCTTTTTTTTCTAGTTTTGGCATATTACTTGCATTTCTGTTTAATTCTGAACAGCTGTGAATGTCTGTATAATATAGAGATTTATTAGATCATCCCATATTCAAGAATTTTAGTAGTTTTACCCTGATCTACTTGTGAAAAATACAGATTGAGGAACTGTATTGAGGATCATTGTGTTCATATATGCACTAAGATCAATGTTTTCTGAACCAAGTTAATATCTTCAGTCTAGCACAAGCCTTTACTTGGAGTCACATTAGTCTTCATAAAATCAAACTGATCTTGGTGGTAGGTGTTTTGGTATGTTGGGGTTTATTTTAACAAAGAAAAAGTAGTTCCTTCTTCATTCATTTCCAGTTGACTGACATCCTCCTCTGTATCCCCTCCAGTGGAAGAGCTCCTCATAATCCTGAAACTGCATTGAGACTTTGAAACTTATTTTAGTAATATTTCTTTCTATAGAAACACACTTTTACACAAATGAAGCTCAATACCGTTTACTAGGAATAAATATTGTCTCTGTAGTCATAGCCTGTAGGATCCTAAGCCTATTAGGTTCTGAGATACCATTTGGTATTCAAGTGAGTACTTTGTGCTGATTTTGACATTCAGAATACTTATGCGATATATGCTCCTGCCTGCCGTGGAGACATATATTTTGGAGACATTCAGTGTGCTAACTGTAAGGTTTTTTTTTTTAAAAAAAGTCTAATACTTGGAGTTCTCCTTCTGAGACTGTCTTTCATTCCATTTTTCTTCTGAGGATCCCTGGATATGCAAATCATGGGGCTATGCTGGAAAGCTTATCTGTTTCGCTAACCATTCTTGCAGGTGAAGGACATGAGGATGGCAGTAACAATTTTTCTACTGGATATGTAAGTAGAAGGTTCAAATTAAGCTATCTGTATCATTGCACAAGAGTTTGAATGGTAAAAATGATTTGTTGTGGACAATATTTACCTTTGGATGTAATTTGAAAGCTCTCTGAGTTTCTTAACATAGAGCGTTTAGGAATATTAACAGGCATTTCTCAATGTCTTTGGTTGTCTTTCAAATAGATTTTACATATCATCTGTGTGTCTGTGCCTAAATATATACAAATATATGTGTTTGGATTTGTTGTTTGGTTGGGTTTTTTTACCATGATTGTAATACTCAGTAAAAAGAAATAATTTGATCCCAGTCATGCTAGGATCAATAAGAATCTTATAATTGATTTTTCTGTGCAAATATATTCAGTTCTCAAGTATCCAACTCCCATCATAGTTCCGGACACAGTGTTGTGATTGCTAAGTGCTGTCTATCTCTAACTCTTGTTTAATTGTATTATACCTCATCTTAGATAAATACAGAGAATACTGTTTCTGAATAAGCATCCTTTAATAAGAACAATGTAAATACTATGCTGCTACAAAGTGAAAAATAGTGAGATACTTAGGATAACACTCATCAACCTAATTTTCATTCTTTCATGCATAGCCTTGGAAACTTTCTAGGTTGGCATCTTACTGTTTATTACGCTACTGGCAACTGCAAAAGACATTCAGGTCAAGTAGACCCAGAACTATTCTGACAAATAAAGCCACATCATGTAGCTGTATAATAGCAGAGTTATGCACATGAATTCTATGAAAATGAGAACCGTTTTTATTTATTTTTTTATTTTCTTAGACTTTTTGAAAGTACATTTCAGAACTCTGTATTGAAGAGATTAATTAGATGCTACAATCCCATGAATATGAGAGGGTTATATCACATTATTACACTGGTCTAAAATACAGGGTATCATTTTAAATGTACCAGCTTACACCCATACCATGTTTTAGACTATAAGGTCTAGAAAACTGAAGGAGAGTTTTGCATGTCTTTGTGTGTAGTTCTATTCTTTATTTGATAGTATGTAGGCCATTATGTAAGACAAAGGGAGGACATGATCAAGACACACACATTATGAGTGATAATGAACGAAGTTGGATAATGTTATTTCTCTTCTTTTAGAACTCAAGAGCGGGAAAGAAACATCTTGTATAAAGAGTCAAATTTTTGAAATGAGGAAAGAATATTTTTATATAATACTTAACCTTTTGAACTCAGTTCAAAAGATATCTGACTCATGATTTCAGCAGGATTCACAGCAGGGCTAAGTGTCTATGAGATATTTTTGTTGATTAAAATTATTTAGAGAGGATAAATATATGAGAAATTATTGTGAAAATCAATAAGAAAAAGAATGGTAAAAACAAGGCAGAAATGCAAGAATAAACATGTATTTAGTGATATATTATCAATTTATTTTGCAAAGCATAAAGATATACTTACAAACTGGATAATAATTTAAATGGTGAAAATTAGGAAACAAATCTGTTAAGAGGCATGATTTGCCTTAAAATTATTGCCTCAGAAATATTCATTGCTGAAAACAAACCTGAAGGTATGCTTTTCCGCTTATTATAAGCCCAATCCTTGATCTTGCAGTATGCAGAGGTTTGATTTTTGGGCTGTGTGCTTTAATTGTTTTGGCTCAGGACCATGCTAAATCACAAACTTGGCCTTTAACTGTTAAGATAATGTAACTGTAGTAAACAGAAAAACATATCCATAACAACCTACAGTTTTAGTTCTAACTTTTCAAAACACAAAAAGGTAATTATTTTTTCTTTATATATTTATATTCCTGTGGCCCATAATAGCAGTGACGACCTCCTGGCTGGGCATTTCCGAGCTGTTAATGACAGGCTGAGATATGCGACCTTGACTTCACCTGCAGCCATTAACTTTTCTATCTAGTCATTAACTGCTGAGAAATGCCCTTCCTTTTGGTCATTATTTCTTATATATGCATTTCTTAAGTAGACATTTTCTGCAACAATTACATGTCAGACTAATTTCATATTTTTTATTAATAAGTACTATCTTATCTTTGTGTTCAAGCCACAGAGATTCTTTGACATCTAGCAGCTTGCACATCATTTAAGTTTCTAAGGAAGAGGTCATCATTTATGCACAGGCAAATGGGAGACAGAGGGCTTAAAACATCACATTTTACATGGGAGGAAAAAGCCTTGCGTCGTTTCAGTTAAATCTATAGAGCATATTCAGAAATGCTGAAGAATTCATTTTCAGATCAGGCATTTAGATGTACAATGTATGCCACAATACCGGCTAGAAAACCCTTAGCTTTAATAGTAAAGGTGACCTCTAAGTTATCCCTCCTGACTACTGGATCTTTAGACAAAATGGTTAGTAATTTCACTGGGATTAATTTGCCAGCATTTTGCAGACCCTTATCTTATTTTCTGGAACTCATAGAGGGATCAGAATCCACATGATATATTTCTCTTATCTGTTAGTGCAGCAGCATAAGATAAAAGAAGATTCTTATAGAATGGATATATTTTTCATTGTCCTTCATACCACAGATTAAATGGGTCTTTTATGATTTTTCTTTTCCTGATAGAGCAAGCTGTACTTCTGCATAAATAGCTTCCATCTAATTTGAGAACTCTTACAAAGAGCTTGGTAATCAATTTTTTTAAATGCTGTAATTAGTGGCCTTACCTGGATCAAAAAACAAATGTTGCTGGAGGGGAAAAAGGTTGTAGAGTTATTTTCAAGCGTGGGACTTAGTTGTCTGCATGAATGCCAAATAACATTATCATATATGCCTAGAAATATCAGCAACAGGGGATTTGATTAATTTGTTTGTTCCCGTAACTCAGACATACGGTTATACTTCTGTAAACAATGTTTATTCAATGAAGTGCTTGGTCCTTTGCATAGAAAATTTCACTGTCAATATCCTTGCCTAACAGGAAATATCTGTCCTATGAAAAGAAAAAATGTTTCCGGGAGATAAAATTTGTTGTCCTCTTTGTTTTGATTTTATTTGTCTAGTTTATTAGAACATATAGTCCTAATTTTGTACAATAGAGGGGAAAAAAGGAGAAAGAGGTGAACAAGTCCAAAAGAATGTAAACTAAAGAAGTAAACTCTGCAAATCTTGATAAATGCAGCTCCACCAGTAAATGACAATATAGGTGAAACATTTCTTTTTTAAACTTTTTTCCATTAGTTTTTTGACAGGAGTACACTAGTTCAGCTTTAATGAGATTCTAGTGTAAAAACTTCAGGGCTAAATAAAAGAAACAAATCAAAAGGACCGGATGATTGCCATTTAATGTGAAAGAATGAAAGTGCAAACAATCATTGTATGACATCTAGCTGTGCTAGTCACTGCAGAATGACAGGTAGAACAATTCAAAGTTACTGATCTAAAGACGGAATAACAGCTCATATGTTTGAAGTGCTCAGAAGATGAAGAAATAAAACAGACTCTAAGATAAGACATGGTTAAGCCTTTTAAATTCCATGCCTTATTGTCAGTATTATTTGAACGCTTTTGTACACATTTTTTTTTCCCCTCAGAAACTATTTTATCGAAGGAATTACTTTTAAGAGCTGATTTTTATTATTACCCTTCAGGCTGAATGGTGTGCTTTGTTTTTCAACAAGAGGAGAAAAAATGTACACAATGAAAATCTATTACTAGTTTGCTAAGCACCCATATTGTATATATTCAGAAGTATGTATTCTGAGGATATATTGTTAAGCTGTGCATTTTAAGCAATCTCAATAATTCACATGTTAATTTACTCTACAGGTAGCCTGACTTTTTTAACATGCAACATAACAAATTTGTCATGAATTTCTGTTTATATTTTCCTTGTCTATTATTTTCTTGATATTATTTTAAGGCTCTAAGGAAAATCACCTATTCTTTCTTTCAGCAAGCCTTTTTATCAGTGAAATAACCTATTCTAGTTACCGCTGGAAACAATAATCTGTAATTGCTGCTTTCAGTCCTAATTTGGCCTGTCTCTAGTTTTTCATCTCAATCTAATCTAAACCTATTTGAGCAAATAAAATGATATTTACCTCATCCTCTGTTACAAGCTTTCAAGATTACAGGCTTCAGGAAAAATCAATACAAAATACCAGCTTAGCAGCCGGTTTGTGCTCAGAAAGAATGCTAACTTTTCTTTCCTGCATTTTCTGACTCTCTACTCCCCTGGAGTGAAAGCAAACCTTAGACTATAAGGAATGAAGGGGGGGAAAAAAAGAAACACAAAAACCCCAGCCTTCATTGATGTGTTTGGTTCATGGTTAGTAGCTGCTTTTGAGCTTACAAGCTGAAGTGCAGTGCATGGTCAAGCTCCTAACCTTTAGCTTCTGCTTCCACACTACACATCTTACAGAGTTCACCAAAAGGAAGGATCTCGACCTTGTGGATGATTTTTCAGACTCAAATACCATCTTCATTTATTATTTATTTGCTTCAAGCAGTTGGGATTTGAGGTATCATCATACCTGACTGACTGACTTAAGGAAGTGGCCACCTCTCTGTGAGGGAATCTCATGAGAATCAAATCCTATTACCTTCCGAAAAGATTACTTCATTTGCTGCCTGGAATAAGTTTTTGATGAAAATATTTGAATGTTGAGTTTGTAAACAACCAAGAATTCTCAGCAGTGTTACCTTTTTTCTTTTATTTGTCTTTTTTTTTTTTTTAAATGCTGAAAAGGATGTCTGGTTCTTTTTTATTTTTGTTTTGTTCTGTTGTTGTTGGGCTTTTTGACCAAGAAACCAATTAATATAGAAAAATGAGTCTTTATAATAATTATACTGTACCTATCAACATTGTCAAATTATTTATTCTCTCTCTTTTTAAAACAGAAAAGTTCTTTTTAAAAAAACTTATGTTGGATTTATCTCTCATATCTCTCTCAACAGGCTTCCACTTCCCACTTCCCTCCTTGTGAACAGTCTCTGATTTGGAAAATTATAAAGAGTTATTTGGTCCTTCTTTAGACCCTGTGGGATCATAATCATGTAACAGTTATGTAGTGTTTGAAAGAATCTCTGAACATAGTCAAATATCTAAATTAATCACCCCTCTTTGAAGTATTTAATTCAGGACTCAAGTTTTCTCAGATAAATAACAAAATAAGTATGCCCTTTTCTTTTGATGCCTATATAAGAGTAACACAAGTACGTTCCAAAAAGTAAATAATCTATGTTTTTAATTCCCCAAGAACAGTAGCAGTTGTATCAATGCATTTAGGGGCAGGGAGGAGGGGAGAGAGGGAGGAATGTGGGGGCTGGGGAGTGGGAATTCCTTTAAATAGGAGAGTAAGATCTAATTGTATCCGCCTAACTGTAGTTACTATATTAGTACCCTAGTCTCTCCAGGCACAGAAATAATCAATGGAAAGAGATAAGCACCTTCACAGTACTTGAGTGTTAGGTGAATTGAACTGCCATTTGAAGATGTTATTTCTTCTCATTGAATATAGACGGTGGCTAAGGTAAACTCAGGTGATTAATCCTAAACTTATTTAAGGTAAATCCTAAGTGATAATTTTACTGCCAGCATCTTCTAAGCCATAAGATGCCTATTTTGCAGACCATCTCTCATCCATATACAGTTCTTCAGAAATTCAGAGCAGCTGAAATTTCTATTATCTTCTAGTTCAACCCCAACAGAAACAACAAAAGCTTAGGAAAAGCAGCTTCTACATGTAATTATTTTTTAGAGTGATTTGTTAGATGTAAGTCTTTGAAAAATAATAGAATATTACCCCACTCCTCTTGTGTGTCCAAGATTTGTCCATGTTTAGGTAAAGTCAAGTCTCTCATGCAACTTTTAATTTTCCTCTCCAGTCCTCTTTACCTGTGGTAATGACTTATCCTGTATTCTCATATGATTATGTGTCTCCTTTCCAAAGACCAAAATGGGACACCTTACACTCACCAGACTTGTTGTTCCAAGATCTCCCCAGATTATTTTATCATTTACATTCAGCTCACATTTTGAGGCTATATTTTCTTAATGAAAACCAAAATCTGAGAAATATAATTTTTAAAATCACTAGTATTTTATACCACTGTGTACTGGTCCCATTAAGCTTAATGAAGCTTGATCCCCATTTTTTAATCTAACATAAGATTATTGTAATCAAATTGCTTGTGTATCTGTCAATTGTGCTGGTAACCTAAGAAGTTTTAGACCAATTTTAAGAAAATTTGGCATACAGATAATAGTCTTACGAATTCTAAATTCCTGCAATAGGCTGATACTGCCTATCCCATTCATATACAAAATTATTTTACCAGCAATGAGTTGTTGTGTCCTGTTTAGCTCAGGACATCAACTGGAACTTTAGATCCAGTTTATCCCTGTGTAATTTCTGGATTCCATTAGTTGTTTTGAAGAATCTCTCGGCTTTTTAGGCTAGATTTACAAATTTAAACTCACCATATTTATATATAATTTTGACCAAATCCTTGACCAAGCAACTCTATTCTATTCCAAGAGCTCTTTTACATTTCTTTTCCACTACTCCTTCTGTAGCTATCTGAAGGTAAAGCTGGCTGAAATAATACAATCATATAGCATAGACACAGTTACATCAGTTAAAGGTGTTGATACATTGGTGTAACCTCTTTCTGAAAAGGTACAAGAGTTTTCACTGGATTTTACAAATTCATATTAAAATCACTTTTGTTAATACCTTTAATGGTGCTTCTTTACGTGATTTATACACTCATATGCAATACCACTACAAAAAGTATTTCACCATGGCAAAATAAACAAAAATTTTAACTGACTCATTAGACAAGAGCAAAGTACACTCAGGGAAAGTGACAAATTCCTTCTTTTAAAATAAACCCAACTTTAAGACATCTTACAGCAGGATATTATTCTATGCCTGCGATTTTTAAGAAAAATCAAATGGAGGTGACTGAAAATCAGCAGAGGTAGGAGTTCACCCGGATTAGCTGCCTAGACAGAATTTCTGTGTCAAGGAACAAGGGGTACTTTCTTCAGGCATCTACTACTATATCATTTAAAGTATTTAGAAAGCTGAAAACATAGACAAGACGGCCCCTTCAGTTTATCTTCAAAAAGCATGGTGCCTGATGATTTTGACAGATTCCAGGAGATCTCATTTGAGTATTTAATACCTACACTAATACCTACCTAAAAACTGGTAAAAGAAAGATCAGAGTTACACTGAGCTAATGATGCAATGGACTAATCTTCAATCCAGTTCAGTTTGGGTCATGTTTGAGGAAAAAATATTTAAAAACCCCAATACTCTAGATGTTCTAAACCCCTGAACTTAAAACTATTCGAGGGAGAGAGGAGATGCTTCAATACAGTTTTAATGGAAGAAGCTGGAGGATGCGGAATACCTAACTGCATCTCATTCAATCTGTGGCTCATTGTTGAAAATGGAAGGTTAGAGGGCTGTTGCCACACCAGATTCTCCACAGTGGCACCCACAGCTTGCACACAGCAGTAGGAGATGGACATCACTGTTGGGAACTGTAGTAGGCTTGTATAGCAGATGGTTATGGCTGCTGACTATCCCAAGAAACACCTGTCAGCTTTTCCCTAGCAGAACAAAAAGAACAGTAGAGCAGGGACAGGGCCAGTTTCATGCAGTAAAATCTGAAAAAAAAAATCTTGGTTTATCAGAAATATCTTGTGCCATGGAATCCATATTAACAGACACAGGAACACAGAAGATTATCATAATCTTACAAGTATTTAATATATTCAGATAATATATCAAAGCAATAAAGTGCCATGTTGGTAGAAACATTACAACCTTATATACCCCTCTGTAAGATTTTATTCTGCTATGATGCTAGTGGTTAGGAATGACATAGTGTTATCTTCTGTGATACAACGTAACCGGTGAAGAGAAATAGGTGCCTCCAGAGGACAGCTAATGAGCTCTGTATCAAGGAAGACATTTAAATAATGTCTACTCACTCCTCTGCACTCCTCCAGTCCATTTATGGTATCCACTTGTTTGTAGTCATGTATTTCACTGATAAGTTCTTCAGAATGCTGGTATATTATACAGTTTCTAATACAACAGAGTATTACCTTGTAAACCACTACTATTGGAATCAACACAATCACCACTATAAATGGCAACAATAGCACTTATAGCAATATTCATTAACAATGATAAGAATAAAAAATTCTCTCAATTCTTGATCATGCATTTATAAGGTAAGGTTTTTTAACAATCTCTCAGTGCTGTTTTTTTGAAGAGAGAATGCTTTCTGAAAGGTTAAAGGTTGCATAATCATAATAATATGACTTCCTCTGAAAAGTCTAAAGTGATAGAAAACTCTAAGAATGCAGAGACAAAGGAGGCAAGCTGATTTGTAAGGGCAGATGCTCCTTCCTCTTCTGAGCAGAGTGACAAGGAAAGGTAAATAAGATAAGGGCAGAAGCCACACATCCATAAATGCCAAGAAACCTTTGTCTTCTAGAAGATGATCAAAACCTAAAATTCTCCTGTAGACACTGAGAATTAAAACACGGCATCTTCAGACTTAAAAGTGCAGGTCTCAGCCACCTGTGCCACTGAACTAATATTTAAGTACCTTTTGCCATCTCAGGATGCAGACTTGTCTTAGCTTTCTAATACTCTCCGGCTCTATATTGTCATCAAAGAACATTGGACATCTTCATGTTTTGTTTTTTCTTCTTAAAATACTGTTAGGCTCCTCACTTTTTGGCTTTACATGCCCAAAATATCAATTCTAAAATCAATCAGAAACAATTTTTTTTTTTTTTTTTTTTTTACGCCACATCTAGAAATCTAAATGTAGAATTTCCAAGATAAGTGTTTGGATTGAAGTCTCATTGCCTTTAGGTGTTGAATCTAACCAATAGTTTTACCTCTCTGAACCTTAAAATCCACAGTATGCCATTGCAGATCCTATTTTAAACTGCAGTTTTACAGCATTCAGTCCATTCTTCACTAGCATTTTTCCTTGATAATTCAGCCCAAGGGTCTAAGCTGCATTCTATTTCTCATCTAGCACATCCAATTGTGCAATTGTACCAAGCCAAGCACAGTTTGGGTTTGTGCCTAACATTAAGTAGAACAGATAACCTCTAATATGAGGCCTTTCTGTTCTGAAAGGATAAATTACATAAAATGAAAAAAAGTGTAAAAGTTAACGTCTTGAAATTAAACACCCTTCATCCAATATGGCCAGGAAATACTGGAGAAGTAAAGAAGCTTTGAGATGCTACACAATGCAGGACCACTTTGCCCAGATGTGCAAGTAATTATAGCCTAGAGAGGGACACAAAAAGTCTTTCCAAAAAATGTGATAAAGACTTCTGCTTTCCTTTTGTCACCTGTAAAAATTATTTTATTTGAACTAATAAATTTTCTTCTGACTTTGCCAGGAATGGCAGCAAGGTGTTTAATTTGTTTGGGTTAATACATGTAATTGTTATGCCTTTCCATGTTCTTAAAAAGTAAATATCCAAAAACACCACTAAAAAAAGAAAATAATAAAAAAAAAAAAGAAAAACAAAGGAAATTTATGTAGAATGGGTAAAACTGAAGGAAAATCACAAGTTTGGGTGCATTTCTTTTTACTTTTCTGTTGAGAGACTACTTTTTTCTGAAGTTGGGAATGGTTTCCAACTACTGGACTTTTTTTTTCTCTCTGAGATGGTTATTTTTTCATATTTTCTCCTGCTGCTGGATTCAGTCTCCACTGGAGGAAGCAGGCATTGAGGTCAAATTACAGCATAAAACTGTTCAATCTCTATTTCAGGGACAAACAGAAAAAAAGATCCAATAGTCAAAACAAATGCAGAAACTCAGAAAGAATGATTCATTGGTAAAATAAATCCCACACATTCTGAACATGAGAAATTAATATTATTAGGCAGAATATGTTTCTACTTTAAAGACAGCTTAGGTGTTCTTAAAGTTGAGATTGTACGTATCTTTAAATTTAACCATTTACTTTGTACACAGATGAATTTGGAGTGAAATGAAATTTGGCATGCTATGCAGCTGTAGAAATCTCCCAGTAAACATCCTTTTTTTTTCTATGTTCTTAGCTTGTGTTTCTTGTGCTTGTCAGTGGATTTTGCCAGACACATTTTACCATATTTTAGTGAATCTATTGTAATTTTTAAGAGCTTTTTTACTAATTTATGGAAGTACATTCTTTAAAAATTAGTATATACTGAAAAACATTCTGAGTTTAAAAAAATAAATTGTAGAATATAACGAAAGATTTTTATAGAGCTAAAAAACCCTGAAATTTAAAATAGTCAGATTAATGTTCTGAAATATGATTTTACTTTTGTTGCAGTTGAAAAATGAAGGTTTCTTTTATATAATGTATATCCCAAGATGATTTCAATGCACTTTCACTTAGAAAAGCTAGCTGCTATTGTATATGAATTTTCAAAGCTTGGCAAGGCTTTGGAAGGAATGATGAAAATTACTATTGCACGACCTCCAGGTTTTCTTTGTTTCATAAAAGGCTAAGATAGCATTTTTGTCATTTTTCTTTCAGCTCAGGTCTTTCATCATAAATATCAAAGTATGCAATTATGCCTGCTCATATCCTACCACATTCTGCCTGTTTTCTATCCACAGTGATGGTGTTCTCTTTTAGGATACCTTTTTCTTTTGTTTTTTACAAATCTGAAAGAAGTCCCATGTTTTTTTGAGTACTGCAAATTGTTCATGAAATGCATATTGCACTGATTAAAAAGAAGAGTTGGTTAAAATGGCTTTTATTCTTTTGTTCTAATCAAAATCGTAAAGTTATGTTTGAGTGTCAAACCTAACACGATCATAGGAGACTGATTTGGCCTGCAGATGGAATTTTTAAGTAGTGCTCATTGGGAAAAATGGGACTATCTTCTCTTCTATTAAAATCTCAAGTTTCATGCTGAATTATTCTTGTAGTTCCTTTTCATTTTTCATGTATAACTTGTTGTTCTGTCTTGTTCTCTGATTTCTTGTGGTCTGATCATCAAAGACATAGAATGCCCATAGCTGCTGTTGCCTAAATTAAGTCATAGTTAGACAATATACCTCAAAATTAGGTTACTTCTATGTCTTAAGTACTTCAAATGAGCTTTTCTGCATGTGTTTACTGATCTATTCCAATTAACAAGGTATATTGGTATAGCACCGGTGTTAAAAATATATCAGAATGAAATATTCATGGTTCACTTGCTTTGGAAATGTTTTTTTATTTGGTTTTAGCTTTTTTACAACAACTACCTTAAACACTAATTACAACTTATACAGTAAAAATATTAGAATTCCGTTGACTGAAGAAAAAAAAAAAATCCTTTCTTGAAAACCAGAATAGCAAACATTTATTAGTGTTTGCAAGAACATACCTCCACATTTTTTGTTTATACTCAGTTTTTTATCAAATTTACAATGACACAAGGAATACATTGTTTTCATCAATTTGAACTGTGCTGTCACATGAATGTGAACCTACTGGCTATGTCTTAAGATAAACGTCAAGGGATATACATTTTCCGCACAGAATAAAATTTATTTCAAGTTTCCTTTAATGGTAGTGGAGCAAAAAACATTCACTGTATTTTTAAACCAAGTAAAACTGCCCCAGCACTCGTTAATAAAAATTATATGCCTACATAGTAACAGTGTCACTACACAGCACATACACCTAACATGTCACTACACCTAACATAAAAAATATTTTTAACAATAATAATTTGAACTATCAAAACTTTGCTATTTAATAAGATTTGCTGATGTGAGAATGCGATAAAATGAATAATTTTTTTTTAAAAAAAGCTTATTTAGGCATTTTTCAGTCCTAAGCAGGGAGACAATTTCTGACTATTTTCAAATAACTTTTGAAAAGTGTCTCCTTAGCATATAAATACTCCCAGCAAAATCCCCAGCATAGTGGATATATGTATCAATACTACAAAAAAAAGGGGAAGATAACACTTACCATAAAAGAGTTCATTAATTCTTAAGACTTCTAAAATAAATAAATAAAACGTTGCTTGATTATGCAGTGTCCATTCAGTTCACTGTGAAGTTGAGATGATAGGTGGAAATTCTTAGACTATTATATATCCTTCTTCCTACATCATAGTCTGTGCTTGCTTATTTTCCCACACTAAGTGATAAATATGCTCAGAAGTTATTGTATATTTTAAAAAACCAACAATGTGATAGTGTCTAAGAGCTATAAACAAAGCATCTACTTGAGAAACTCTTAATGTCTGTAGTAACTCATGGAGGATTTTAGCCTCCGCCTATCTGAATTCCATTTGAAACAATTTGACTTCTACAGTGTCTAAAGTGTTTATTTCTATCAGCCAGAAACTTCATTTCAAATGTTAAACCTCAAAAATAAAGGGATCTTATACTGAGGAACACTTTAAAATGCATTTTGTTCTCTATCCACAATACCTGGATCCCAGAATACTTTAAAGGCCAGTCATAAAGCAACTGATGCTAAATTTCTATTTAATTTTGAGAAAGTCCTTAGTCCATTTTAGCATTCCTTATGATTATTATAGAATAACAATGACACTGCTATTTTTTGCAGTTTATAAATCTATCTCCTTATAAGCATATCATCATCCATGCTGAAATGATAGCCTCAACTAATAAAAGTGTGTCTTTGCCTTTATTAGGAAAATCATAAAAATGAATTTTGAAAGTGTACAAAGTAGTAGGAAGACATTCTAAAGTATTCCCTCTTACCAGAGACAGACATCACTATTTCTGACAATTAAATAGTAATAACACTTTGATTCACTTAAACCAGTACAGTACCTCAACAAGCCAGGTTTAAAGCTTTCTTCCTAGGATTACGAATTCTAAAAGCACGCAAGAGGAGTAAATCAGAAGTGATAATATAGAGGAATTGTTGAAAACTTTGACACCGCTAAGCAGAAGTGACCATAATATAAATTATTTCAAAATTTAAGAATAAGACTCAAACCAAAAACAAGTACAGTGACATCAAATTACATAAAGGATTTTTCATTGTTTTTGTTTGCTTGTTTCTTTCTTCCTTTCAATAGCATAACTAGTCAAAATAACCCTAATATCAAACATGGGAAAAATTAAATTTTGACTCAGGAGAAACATATGTTGACTGTGTTATAACAGAATTATGGAGAGCATAATTTACTTCAGTGGAAAATGTAAGATAAAAGTCAGTATTTGTAAATGGCAAAATCTGAAAGATTACTTCAGCCAAGCTGGATATCCTATCTTTTTGAAACTGGTAGAAAAGATCATAAATAATGTCAGACAAACATTTCAAATAGAATGAGAGAGTCAAGAAGACAAAAAATATATGTATCCAGGGACTAAAAAAGAAATAATGTATTATTTAAATATGAAAGAAACAGGAGTTCTGTGTGAAAATTTGGGGTCTTGAGGCTCCCAGGGGCTTATGGGAGAGACTGTGAATGATAAGGACATAGTGAGAAAAAATTCATTTATTCCCAACAGTACTCATCTTAGGTCATACTGTATCTGCAGGAGGAGGTCTTTCTTCAGTGTTAATCCTACTGTACTGTTATCTTCAGTTGTCTTAGTTTGTGAATGACATTGAGCTGAGTGGTGCATTTGGTATGCTTGAGGAAAGGTATGTCATCCAGAGGCCCAGGTGAACCTCAGATCAACAAAGCCAAGTGTAGGGTCTTGCACCTGGGTTGGAACAATCATATATATCAGTACAGACTGATGGATGAATGGATTGAGAGCAGCCCTGCAGAGAAGATTTAAAGGTAATAGTAGATGAAAAATTAGGCATGAGACAACAACGTGTATTTGCAGCCCAGAAAGCTAGTCATATCCTGGGCTGCATAAAAAAGGAATGGCCAGCAGGTTGAGGGAAGTGGCTCTCCCCCTCTACTCCACTCTTGTGAGACCCCACCGGGAGTACTGCATCCTGCTCTAGGACCCCCAGTGAAAAAAATACATTGATCTGTTAGAGCAAGTCCAGAGGAAGGCCACAACAAAAATCAGAGTGCTAGAACACTGTATGTATAAAGAAAGACTGAGCTGAGGTTGTCGAGACATCAGAAGAGAAGGCTTTAGAGAAAACTTATTGTGGCCTTCCTACTAAAGGTAAACAAATACACTGAAGCCAGTAACCAGAAACTGAATTGCTGGAGGAAGAAAGGTAAGCTATGAACTCACCAGAGAAAATAAGTTATCTCACAAAACACCACACAGGTCAAACTAACTTCAGTCCTTGACTAACTGACTTTGTTATCAACAGCACCAGGAAGAAGGGGGAATAAGATAAGGGCAGTGCAAGCTGTTACCTAGGTCACCAAAAATAATGTATTCACTTCCAAGCACACTAAAGTAGTTTGCAATAATGTATTAACACAACATACTTATATTCAAATGCAAAATAAGTGAAGTATCACAAAAAATTCTGACAGAGGAGAAAACCAAAAGCGACAGTGTGAAGTGATGTAGAATTTAGGTGCTATTAGATTTCTAATGAGGCCATTCATACAATATCTTTCATAAAATGGTACATAGAGAAGTCTGCATCCATGGCCTAATTCAGATCTCCAATAGAAAGTTAATCAGGAGACCTTAATGACAAGTAAGTAAAAAAAGATGAAATATTATATATGATCTATACGATGACCTAAGGATTTGTTCTAGGGAATTTACCAGTAATTAAATAACCAAAATTATCTCCAGTACAGTAAGATGTTTCCAGGGGTATGGAGACCCTTAGATCTCTGCACTAGACAATTCCTGTATTTCTCTGGGACACTTGAAAGGTATTTCTGGAACATTACCAATAAGCTGCCCAACCCAGTATGGCAGCTTGCTCTTCAAGATCTCTGAAGAAAACCCATCTCTCTCAGTGTATACATATATATATACTTCCTGGTAACAGGGAATAAAGAGAAATTGTCTTAGGACTTGTAACAAAGAAGAGGCTGGCTAGTTAGCAGACCTCTGTAAATATCCTTCTTCAACAGAGAAAAGAAAGATCCAGCCCCTCATATCTTACTTTTCTTGAACCTTAGGTTAAATCAGGCAAAAATATTCACTAGAGGTTGCAGCAGCTACAAATCATGTTTGTAACTCTAGATAATTATGTCATAATTATGTTTGTTTTTCCAGCAAAGTAAGTGAAAGGGAAGGACGGAGAGATACACATTAGTTAGAGTCAGGTGTAAGGAGTTCATTTTCACTTGATTTTCATTTTCTAGCCAGTTAAGATTCTTTGGACATAGAAAACTATCACAAAATCTTCCTAAATGTATTTAGATTTTTAGGCTAATCCCTTAGCAACTCATTTGTAACTATCCATTCAATTAGCATAGAAACTATTACCCTTGAAATTCTAGGGCTTACTACATTAAACAAACTAAAGCTTTAGAAAGTGTTAATTAGGAGTTACGGGATTTAATTAAGCAAAAGGGGGAAAAAAGTTCTTAACATCATGTTGCATTGTAACATTTATTTCTATTCAGAATAACAGTTAATTCTGTTAAAAATAACAGTTGTGATATCTTAGTTTGAGAATCTATATATCAAACAAGAAGAAAAGATTTAAAGCTGACTTGCATAAGCTTTTCATAGTGTGAAGCCACCTCAGTTCCAACATTGTTACAAAACGGATAACTTAATGACTTAAGCGGACAAAACTTTACTCATGTCATAGAATCATAGAATGGTTTGAGTGGGAAGCAACCTCAAAGATCATCCAGTTCCAACCACCCTGCCATTTGTAGGGACACCTCCCACTTGACCAGGTTGTGCAAGGACTTATCCAACCTGGTCTTGAACACATCCAGAGATGGAGCATCCACATCT
>JAVSBS010016295.1:15250-49613 GCA_033124195.1 Coracias cyanogaster | reverse complement strand
GTGTCTCCTCCTGAGTAGCCACAATGAAGTCTAAAACAGAAAGTTTGGGGGGTGTTAGATCTTCATATATTGTTACAGCCTTGCACTGTATAGACTTCCTTTCATAGGGCTGTGCTTGGATAGAATGGGTCAGGTGTTTTTTTTTTTCCTTCTGTTGATAGTACACAATTGATAGAACACAATTCCACTAACCCACCCAGGAATAATAACCATTAGGAGTGTTGTGAGTAAGGCCGTGTCTTAAAAGAATCGATAATTGGGGAACTGGTAGCATTTGGACCATAGGAGTGTTCTGTGAGTTAGTTTGAAGGTGTCTGGAATCTCAGTGTGAGGCTGAGGACAGGTTTCAGGATGCTGTTAGAGAGAGAGTCAAGTGGGATCAGACCTTTTAAATTTGAAGTGACTCCTCTGAGTACCTAAAAGACTTGAATCCAATCCCCTTGGCTTAGAAAAATGGTATATTTAGGGACAAATATTTTTTAAAACCTCTGGATTAATTCCACTTCTCTGTATCATACTTCTTTTTCTGATTCAACAAGCATCCTAACTGTTTCGGATTTTGATTTATTCAGAAACTTGTCTTGAATTTTGAAGAGCAACATTTTAAGCAACAAGAAACATAAGAGTCAAATGGATGCTCTCTCTGTGTATATGTGTGTAATTGCGTATAATTGTGTACAAACACTTCAGTAAAGGAAAATGGATATTCTGCAGTAAAATTACATTTAATAATTATTTCTAATGTTTCAGTATTTGTTTCTTTTCTTCATATTAAATATGCCTAGATGGAGAAGCAAGGGAGAGTATGTGAGGTTCTTTTTAATGGGTTAATATAATTTATTTTCATGTCAGGATTTAATCTATGTAAGTTTAAGCACAATTTGGGCTTTTAATATAATTTTGCATTAATTCAGAATGCAATTACTTACAATCTTTTCCTTCTTATGCCTTTTATGAACAGGAACATACAAGGCCTTTAAAGTCTTAAACCTACATTGCTCCACAACAAACTGCACTTATGTATTTTCTCAAAAAGGTAGAGATGAACATGCAGGCTACAGGTAGAAAGAGTCTACACTACGGAAAGGAAGCATGTGTTTCGTCTTGTCTATAATGTTGTTATTCTGTGCAGTTCTCCAGTGTTTTTGTAAGGTTTTTTGATAGTCGTGGCCTCTGAAATCATAGTGTCTCCAGCAATGTACTGCTTCTCAGCTCCTTTGCCATGAAAAAATAAATCAGAAGAATATTAATGTTAAGACCAGGAATATTCAGGCAACTTCTTCAATTGGTCAATCTTTTTTTTCCAGTAGTTTAAACTCTACGTCTTTTATCCCTGTCAAGGAAACCTAGGGAAAACAAGTTTTCTAACTTGAGCAAAACCTAGGTTTTGTCAGCCGTAGAAAAAATACGAACAAGTTTTGCCCATGCAAGTGAATATAAGGCATATAAGAAAAGCTATAGGCATTAACTTGTTCATTTTCTTCATTTTAGTTCCAGTATTTGTGTCTCTATTCAATGGTTTTATTAAACTTTTAGTTTTGTTTTTATCTCACTTTTCTACATATTTTATTTTAAAATTTATTTTTAAATTTATTTCTCTTATCTTAGCTTGTCTAACCAGGATTCTGCAGCCAGTCCTATCTCTGTTGAACTCACTCACACAGCTTTGAAACTGGTTGAAAATAGACTAAAAAAATATCTGTTTCTGGCTAAAATGTGAGTTTTAATTTTGTACTCATTAAACAGATATTGTGTACAAATGTATTGTGCGTATATATCTGGACATTGTGTGACATGATCTTTTGCATTCACTTTCCTGCTACCTCTGACTATGCCTATAAAAAGCTTGCTTCACAATATCATCTGATATGGGCAAGAATTAAGTTCCCTGGGTAGAAGAATATCAGTTTCATGCAGCATAGATGAGAATGCAGTTGTCTCATTTAAATAATACTTCACAAGACAGTTTCTGAGGAAGCAAGGGGAAAATAAAACTGTGTCTGTAAGTTATTAGCCAGACACAATTTTATATACAATATGTAGAAACTGTAAGGAAATACAATGTATTTGGAGTACTTCTGCTGTGGTTAAGAGATTTTAAGTTCTCTATGCAATTCTGAAAAAAAAGTCCACAGCAACTCAGAGATAAAATATGTCTCTATATCACTACAGGTAAAAAGAATCTTGAAAAAGAAATGCCAATAGTTGTCAAAGATCAATAAAGCCACCTGAAATCATAATTGTAAATATTATTAACTGTCAGCTAATGATATTTGAAATAAATGTGCATAAAGGAAAGCAATATAGAAATGAAATAAAATACAGCTAATACACCCAAAAATGTAAAATTGTTTTAGGAAGTGCTTTCCTCATTGCAGTTGAGTGTGATTTTCCAGATAGAGGCATTGCAATATGACCCCGTGTACTGTTCTGTGTGTACAATAAAGCAAGTAGAATTAATCCCTTTCCTTAATGACCTCTAGAAATGAAAACCCATTATAGTAATAATATTTGTACTTAGGCCTTGATGTTTTTGTGCTGAATCTGAATGCCATGAAATAATTGTATACTGTAGCTGATGACGACACATGTACAGATAAATACATAAATAATCCTCTTTATTTAGGTGCAAGGTGACTTTTTAGATCTGGTATGGAAACTAGTTGAAATCTAATAAAATTAGTAATTTTCTTTACTGCTAGGGCCTGAATCTTATTATGTTGAAAGGTTTGTTAGGAATGTTGCCCTTTTTAATACGGAATGTGTGTAACTGGATCTTGTGCACAATTTTCCTGTTTGTAAAACTTGAATTAAGCATTGAAATTTCTGCCTAAGTTACTGGTTTCGGTGTTTGCCAAAGTATATATGGTATCAAATACTATAATATATCTTTGTTACAAGTCTGTGGTTCAGTTAGCAAACCCTACTTAAAGGGTAAAAGATTTTTTAAAAAATAACATTATTTAGCTTGGAACAAGAATCAATACTCCATATGATATGTTAATGAAACGCAGACTTTGCAACATATTGATGGACACTGAGAAAGTGTGTGTGGTGAGGGGCGTAAGTGTATTTGTGTGCATGTTGGAGGGACCACAATAGTATTAATAGCCTGTAAAGGAGGTTTCTGGCATTTGGTAAGCACATGAGTATGACACAGAGCGCAATAGGAATTACAGTTCAGAAACAATGATACGTAAATTACTATGGGATGCCATTAACTACATGTGAGCTTTCTTCTGTCAGCATTTGTAGTTTCAAGGGATGTAGTAGCAAACCATAAGCTTTGTGGAAAAGGAAGTCTAAAAAGACATCCACATATTATTTTACACTTTTGCTTTACTTTTAGTGTTTGTGTAGCTTTCTGATGTGGGCCATATACCCAAGCTGGTTCAGTTTTGCACAAAGAGTCTGGCTTTCTGCTTGTCTAAGTGGTAATAAATTCCCATTGATCAGGGCTTAGTGGAAATTAGAACACCCTCCATGTGCCTCAGCCAGGAAGGCTGCTCCCAGCAGACTCTTTCTTGCATAAAAATCCCACTGGAATGTTTCAGAATGGTTGGTGTTGCTGCATATTACCTTACAATGCAAGTATCAGAAGGTCCATTGATTTGGATCACTTTCTTTAAATAAAAAAAAATATTTAGTATTTGAAAATAGTAAAAATGGCTACCTGGTATAAAAATAACACTACCTTATTGCTCTTTCTTAGACTGCCCATCAGCTTGGGAAAGTTTTAAATTACTGCACAGTGTAATTATTTTTTTTTAAAGTATACCATGGGTTGTACTTTCAGTATAATGATTGTGAGCCTTATATTTGTAACCTTCTGCTAAAGAAAAAGCTTGAAATTATTAATTTTATACTAAAATTAGGGGGATTTCTTTTAAGCTGTTTGTGGAAGTGTTTTGAAGAGAGTGACCTGAGGAAGATACAGATACGTGCAAGACTTACCAGTCTTTCAGATCTATATTTCTCAGTGTCAGCTAAGGAGCATTAGCAGAGGAGGTGTGGAGAAGCCTCTTTCTAATGGTGATTTCCATAGGAGTGTTAAAGGACTTCTAAAAAGTGCGTGAGAGAGGAGCTATAACAACAAAATGGACAGATATGAAATGGGAGGCCATATATGCTATGTTAGCACCTCTACACATTAAACACTATAATTAGTAAATACCTAAATCAGCTGCTTAAATCCATATTATAAGGCAATGGAAGTCAAGATTCACTTGTATGAAATAAAGATTACAATTTGGTGGGGTTGTTTTTTTTTTTTTCTCAAGAGGTTAGGAAGGCTGGACCTCAGCCACACATCAAAGTGTGCCATATGTCAGGGAAGAACATCCTCTACAGCAGTAGCTTATTATTTAAAAGTATTTTCAGTATTTTCATCCAGTTTTTTTCCCATCCCTTCTTTTGGGTTTCACTTTCCTTTGCCTGATACTTTGCAGGATCCTTCCTGATACTTCCTCACCCCACCTAAAAGCTTTGCATATATGGCCTATATTCGGTGCGTGATGAAGCCTGCTGAAGGGATGCAGCTCCTTGGGTGGGCTGGGAAGATGTGACCCTACTTCTTCCTGGGCATCTTTGTTTGGCAATGTTCTGGAGCTCTACCAAGATGAGGATCAGTTTTGAAGTCCTAGTACTCTTCTATTTAAAAAAATAAATAAATAAAGAAGATTTATCTTCTAGTTTAAAACGTGTTTTTGTCAAGAACGGCATCACTCATGCACAGTCTGTTAAATGAACACTTGTATTCAAATAACTTACTGATTATGCAGAATAACTCTGCCTGTTACGGTACACATTCAGTGCAGAAAATTGCTCTGTTAGTTGGACTGCTTTTCCCATCACAGTGAAATGTACATGTGCTTACAGCTAAAAGTCCAAGGGCCTGATTTACTAAAAATTAGTGATCCATCAGATTGATGGGCAATCTGCACTCTTGGTGCCTTGAAATTTCTTGCATCAGTCACCAGATCATGATTTACTAATAGGGTTTCAGGGCTTGCAAAATAGCACAACTCTAACCACATATTAATATTTAATCTGGCAGTTTAAGTGCATGTAACAAAAGACCCCAGAGCTACTGACAGGACTCTAAATTGTGAATTTTTTAAAAAGGAATTGACTATTTGCATAGTGGTTTCATGTGGAAATAAAAAGAAATACATGAGTTAAGCCTTGCTCATGAACTTACAAGCTTCTGACTGTATTTTCTTGAAAAACTGTTTATGGTTTGTTTTTTCATAGCCTTTCTTCATTAACATGTGACAAAGCTTCCTTTGTAGGATTCAGTGTCCATAGCTCATAATGGCAGAGAAATTTTGAAACTCATTTCTATATTGTGTGCAATTAAATAGTCTGTTCTTTAAATACTTAATCCACTTGGCAACTCTTGAAAGGTGTTAAATGAGGGTAAAAATAATTTATAAATCACAAAGACCTCTTTATTACCATGAAATTTAGTAATTGAATCTGCACAGACTTGGTAAATTGGGCCCTCTGTGTTTTGTATAGCATTTTTAAGTAACCAACACAGGCAAGAAGCTGAATTATACATTGATATGTTTCTACCACTTCATGGCCTCAAACAGAGCAGTAGAGTGAGTTAATAAGCAATGTCTGCTGCTGCTGTCAGATGAACATTCTAATTTAACAAATGTATATAGTGCATGTCTAGAAAAGAGTTTATTTGTTTCTTCCATTTTCATATGCCATAATTTATGAAAGATGTTACCAACACCACCTGTAATAACACAATGTTTATTAGTGTGCAAATGAGGGTTATAAATGATGTTGCTTATCTATGGAACAAAACACAAAAGACAACTTATTAGCAAAAGACAAATTGCTCAGCTAGTTTCAATGAGCTGCTATGTTTGTCATGAAAAAAACCTTTTATTTGCATAGATCAATGCTTTTATAATCCATTTAAAATAATATACTTGCCACTAGGTGGCTATTTCTGATCAGATAATTTTCCCATTTTAATTACATTTTTAATATCCTGACTGAATAAACAAAGATAAATTATAAACGTTGCACAATCTGGCTGCTAGCTCAGGCACAATCTGTAATAACATCAGCTTTTGTTTGTGCCTCCTTTAATTAGATTCTGAAATCTAGGCTTTATCAATCAATAATTTTAATTTCAGAATTGCCTTTTGATCTTACATTTCATGTTTGTTTTCAGAAAATGATCAGTAGAACAAAGCTGATAATTTATGCAGAAACAATCTCTCAGCAGAGTTACAAGCACACTCCTAGCCATCAACACAACCCAGCAGACTAAGCTTGACACAGGTCTAATTAGCATGCAGATATGTGTCGCCTCATTGGCAATTCAAATTGCTTTTTTATAATGTACCTCAAATTGTGCTACTCAAACATTGTATTTGATTTCCAAAGCCCCCTGGGCATCCCATAATGTCTCCCTTCATCCTGAGTATGAAGCATTTATTGAACAATCTGCTTTGACTTTGGCTCTGTTTTCAAAAACACCCAAACATTGTAACTGTGGAACCAGCTTTTCCTCCTCATCAGAGAGCAACTTGTTCTACAGAGCGGCGGGTGCCACATCTGTAGGTTTAGCGATGATATGTTACCTTGTGAGCTCCTGCTCCCACAGTGGCTGCTCTACAGAGGGCTTCATTCCTCTGCCACTCATTTAAAAAGGGGGAGGTTGTCTACAGAGCACACATTAATATGCGGCACATAACCACGTCTCTGAATGCCAGCCTTCCATTCTTCATTAAACAAAATGGCTGGATTGCAGTGATTGTTTTCCTCTCTACATAAGCGCGCGCGCGCAGACACACACACCATGCACAGGCATCTACCCACACAGCCCCCACACACACTCTGGATTTCTCTCTTTTTCTCCCTCACACACATGCATACACTTTCCCCCACGCACACAAACAGACACACACACAACATTCCCTGCCGTAGCGTGCCGTTGTCAGCACGATGAGTTACGTGCAAAAAGTTGTCTGCGGCATGCATGACACACGAGGAAATTCCTGCCAACATCAGGGCCCTTTTTTGGCATGCTGCAACAAGTGGCAGAATCAATGGTGTACAGTTATTCAGCAATGTAATTCATTTCACTGGCTTTGGCTCCTAGCCAGATCCACCATCTGTCTCCTGCTCTCCCTCTCTCTCTCTCGCCTGAATTTGTCCTACATTTCGTAATGTTACGTGCTTGCTATCCTTATTCTATGTCAGAGGTACAGCATAAGCCTCATCCCCATTCCGGCGTGGAGTTCTTTGAGTTCGATGGCACTTTGGATATTCCACTTCAGTGCCATGGGAAGAAAAGGGTAAGCAAAAAACACAGGGATAGCTGCAAAGAGAATAATATTCTTCTATCCAAAAGCCAGAGCCTCTGCTTTTTATTTAAAGCATTGATATGGATCTGTCTCACATGGGAACTTTTCCTGCTTCGTTAGAGCATCTTCGTTTTCTTTATTGGATGATGGCACTGTACGCCACTGCACAGCTCCGTGGAATGCCTGCTGTTGGATACTTGCAGATCCCTGCCACCAAGCAACCTCCTGCATTGGAAATCGGATGACTACTCCAGGATGTTATGCGTGCTTGCTGTTTGAAGCTGCAGAAAAGTGAATAATCAATTAAGTATTGATTTCTTGTAAGATTTGGTAAATTTCAAAGGCAAGACAAAGAGGATGGCTTAAGGAAAGCACTGCAGGGACTTGGCGTAAATTAGACAAGTAACAAGCAGTGCAGAATAAAATAACATCTCAACTGAATATTTCCTTGGAAGAATTAGCACTTGCTATTGGAAGACGATGGTGGATTTAATCAAGACGGCAGGCACGCTTGAGTTTTAACCGTGAACCTGAAAGAGGAGCTAATTATAACCACCTTTTTATATGGAGCTAATTTGACTGAATGGATGCAAATGTGCTTTATTTATGGATGAAGAAGCAAGCCTTACAGCACTGACTTTGGGATCATCGCATATGCTAAGCTTTGCAGCTTCTCAAAAAGTCAAGCCTACAGTATATTTTTATTTACTGAGAAGGTATTTATATAAAAGCATAAGATAGCTGTACAAAAGATTCATCAGAACAATGTACTGTGGCACTGAGGATCTAATTATAATTTTGCAGCATTTCATGTTTTCTCTAATTTGCTGCTTTTCAACCCTTGCTTCTGATGGGCTATAAATGGGACAATAAATGTATGATTTAAACTGTTGTGATTTTCATTGTGTAGTTTATTAATCGTACTGTAGTTTTCATAATGTGTTTCTGAATTATTCAGCAGTAATTTATAATGAAAGAAGCAGAACTGGTGGGGTGGTTTTAAATTCATTTACGATCTTCTTACAAATCTAAATATACAAGTTCTACCAGCTGATGAGCTCTATAATTACGGAAGAATGTTGAGATTTTCAGATAAATGGGGCACTGACTTTACAATGGGCACAATATTGTATAATCTGTAAAAGGAGGATTGTTATGTTTTGACTCTGTGGAGACTGGTCTTGGTTAGTTAACTCCTTCTCTGCTGATAATGGCAAGCAAATATACTTTATATGATAAAATAGAAGGAAAATGTAAAGTATTCGTTTGATGTTTTGCTAGTCTGAAACCTTAGCATATTTTTTTTTCCATTTATTTCCATTTCTGTTACTTTCCTTTTCCCTATTTGTTTCTCTGGTTTTTGGCAGGTTTTTTTTTTTCCTCCTGTCTTACAATCTACATTCCCTGAGCAACCACAGGAACCCAGTTACATTAAGCTTCAACACAAAGACGATGTAAGAATAATGAATCCTCATTTGCATCGACATTTGTATTCAGATTTGCCAGGCTATAAACTTGGCAGATCAAGCGGAATATTAAGTAGTAGCTTCCATGGTAAATTGTAACTCTTGCAATTGCTGAGTCGTTTTTCCTATTTTTTTGTGCATGTGTGTACATGTATGTATGTGTATATGTATGGGCATACCTGTAGTGACAGGTAAAGTCTCATGACTTCTTGATTTCTGAGAAGCACGGTGGCCCTCTTTCTCTTTCAGTACACGATGTTAGTTTATTCAAAATGAAGCAGGAGTATACCAGCAATAAGCACTTTAGCTGACAATACAGGGACATATGACTGAAGTATTAATGCCCTTTTCTAGAGACCATGTGAAAGAATTCTTTAAGCAAACAGATAGATATTATTGTAATAGCAAACAGATCTTTTGCATCAGCTGGAGGTCTGATTTCACTGCAAGTGGAGTTCAACGCAGAAATTGTGAAATAGCACTAAACTTTCTATTGCATATCATAATACATTGTTTTATTGTGACGGTATTAATGTACACATGTATGTTTCCATTAAAAACCTGGGCCTTGGTATGCCTACTATCAGGTGCTCTCCACTCTGGTCAGAGTGTCTCCAGCTTTACAGTAGTACGTGTGAGAGCAAAGATGGCTCTTCTCTTCCAGGGTTGGACATTGAACCTTTTTCTTTGCTGACACTTGCTGAAGAAGAGGTGATCCTAACTATACATTTCCCTAAGAATTCCTCCTTTCTCTCTCTGGATGAGCCTTTTTCAGAATGAATAATTGCAAAAGCGGCAGATTTACCTTACAATTCTCCTTTTAAACTTTGTATCATTGAAAGTAATTTATGCACTAACTTGTAGCATGGCTTGTTTCAGAAGCAGTTAAAAATTGCTCAATCAACAAGTGCTAAAAATGCCCCAAGATTTACATTTGCTACTCATAGAATTTAGAACAGTGGTCTCAGGAGTGCAGCAAAGTTCTCTGGAGAGAACTTCAGATTGACACTGAATTAGGAGATGCAGGAAATTATCAGGCATGCAGGAAATCTTTCAGTGCCACCTTTTTGTATATAACCCCTCCTTACTGCACACATAAGCATAAACATAGCAAATGCCAGGACAGTCCATAGTATGTATTTTCATCATTGTTTATAACAGACTTCTGTATTAAAGAGGTAGTATGATAGAGAATAATCCTGGAATTTTTACCAGTCCTTCCTAAAGAAGTTGAGGGAATGAATTTAAAAACTGGCTGGTATTTTAGCTTAATCCATTAAAAAGCAAGTGCAGTGAAATGCTAAACCAACATGTTGTAAACAATACGTACAGTTATTGGCTATAATTTTAGCTGGGAAAGTCCTATCAGCTTTGTTTTCTGTAAAAATACACAAAACCCTAATACTGTTTGGATTTGCTTTCATTTTGTTTTTATACAGTAATAGGATAATTGATCATGTAGGAAATGGTCAGTTGTAATGCAGTGTTCACAGAGGGTGGAAGATGCTATGCTGCTTATGCAGAACAGTAACCTGTAGAAGACAGAGGCAGCCATGTACTATTATTCGTTTGCTATTTTTAAGAAGGTTTAGAACTTGATTTTTTTTAATATGGGAGAAAACGTGAAAATATGTGTCCTTCCTTTGAAAGAGTATGCTGGACTCCATTCCCAAAATGGTTTTTAGTATAGAAAGGAAAGGTGGAACTTTCAACATGTTTCCACACTCCGCTTCTTTATACACATCATCTTGATGAATTAATATTAAACTGTGTTGTTTGGGCTAGTATATGTACCTGCCATGAATTGTCTTGGAAATTTACCCTAAAACACCTAACAAAGTGATCCTTTTCTGAGAAGGTAAAAACAAAACAATATCTTACTGACTTTCCACAAAAAAAAAAAAAAAAATCCTGTGGAAAAGAAACCTTGAGATTGTTACAAATCCATAGAAAATAACAGATTAATAAACTGTAATGTTCCTCTATATTAAATTCCTCAAGTTATTTTCTGATTATAGAACCCAAACAGAGGAGAGAATAGTACTTTAAGTTCCAAACACATTTATCATATTCACTGACAAAAAGATAAAAACACCTGGTATAAAGGAAGGTGCGATAGCTAATATTTCCTGAGAGGAACTCCAATCTGTTCTCTGGCCTTTTATGTGTTGTTGAGTAAAATACTGGAGTGCTTTTCATAACAAAAATGCACTGTGTGATGGGTATTCACTGTCACTGGACAGAGTGTAGCACACTGAGGCCAGGTGTAGCATACAGATGTTTTAGACGGAAAGCTCATGGCCTGTTAAAACATCTCAGTGTAGCTTCATTGTATTGCTAAAAATTTAAGATTCCAACAACACAGAGCCCACTATACATAGTAAGGGTCAGATCTGCTTGCCCGTAGAATTTAAAGGGAAGATACTATTTTTTATAATTTTTCTTTTGATTGAAGATCCTTTTGTGTAACTTACTGTTCTGACGAGTAACACTCAAGGGTTCTGTTTCTTAGTGGAAGCTTGATTGTCTCTTTCTGTCACTGATGTGGACTTAATCTTGGCACTGAATTGTAAGCTTTTTGCATCTGCAGAACATGGTTTCCCAAATAGTACTTTTTCAGATTACTTTGTGCATGTAACTGCAGTTTGAACTTCAACAATTTAACTGTTTCTGTTACACAGACAGAAAACTATTTCCCCTTCATGTTTTTTGCTTCCTAGACACAAAGGAGACAAAAATTTTTTAAAGAGGTGAATATGTAAACCAAGGAGGAGAAGAGATAACAAGTTGAAACTGAGAAGTGGCTTTTGCACCGGCTTTTTATAAATTGCAAGAGTTAAATCTGCCTTTCCAAGGTGAAACTTACGTGTTCTCCTGCTTTATGGTTACTTCAGTGGTATGTGTTTTGAGACACTGTATCTGTAATCTCTGTAATCATGCTGCAGTAATTTACAACTCCTAATTGAAAGTTCTGTGCAAGATTTTCTAGTTTTACTAAAGACTTTGCTGGGATAGTGTGTTATTTGCCCTATTTTGGAAGTCCAAGAAAAAATTCATCTTTTCCTTAATAAAATAAATAAAGCTTTCAATACCAAGAGCTTTCACATGGCAAAGCTTTTAATTTAATTACCAGGATTTAGTTAGCTCTTTTCAGTTTCAGGCAATCCTTTGATTACTAAAGACAAAATTGTAATGACTATAAATATTGTTAGATAATGAATAAACTCAATACGCACAAAATTCCCTCAGACCTGAGATGCCTTTTTGTGGTTTGTTACTTATTACATGTGGTATCAAATTACACTGCAATCCTGTAATTTATGTTCGTATAACATCCAGCGTAATAAGACTCCAGTTCTATTCAGTATCATAACATAAATAATAATAGAAATGCATTGGATTAGACAATAGGCAAGCTTTCAAGGGTAGTTGTTTATTTGCATAATCAACACTGTCTCATTTAGTTTAGTGGTTACTGCTTTTGGCAAAATTCTGTGGTCATTAATTGTGCTTTGAATTTCATTGGGAATTTTGCTTAATGAGAACAGATTTTGATGCAAGGTCAGCTCTCTGAAAACCATACCGACCCACGATTCATTATTGTCACGGTGAGTCCATATAGTGAGCAACATGGAAATCACTACTCTGCACTGAGCTTGGCCAGCTCTAGGGCTGAATTCAACACTTGGGTAACAAAACTCAACAATTGATCACATGAGAAGTTTGAGGAAAGGAGAATCTAATTTCTGAATTTTAGGTTATTACAGCACAGAGGTGAGAAGTGGGGAAAAGTTCTTGTGAAATGTGGAGGGAATACTAGATGCTGATAAAACATGTACAAGGACATGGGAAGTTAAACAATGTTTTTACTGTTAACCTGATGTCCATAGTTAAAAGGAAGAACAAGAAGCAGAACACAAATTCCATCTATTGCAACTTGAAATGTATAACTACCAGTTTCTCCTGGATCCATAATTTATGTTGGAACCTGCAATGAATCAAGCCACATAGAAGTGGTGCTAGGCTGCAGAAGATAAATCTAATGACACATCAGCTATTACTAATTTAGGGCTGCCTGCTTCTACTCTCAATAATGTAAGTGGGAGTTTTTCTGTGGACCACATTGAGAGCTGTACTTGGTCTTCTTCACAATACACTGAAGTGACTTTTGCTATACTATGCCACAGTCATAAACACTGAATACAAGGTGGCATTTTAAATATCTGAAATATTCTGAGACATATATATGGGGCCATATTCAGTTTAAAGTTTATTCCTCCTGCTCTAAGCATTTTCCTATTAATAGTTAACACAGTAGTTTATCACTATAGTTTAGAGAATGATTTGACTTTTCTCTTCAGCTAAACTGATGTTTTTGCATAATGAATTCTCTACATAACAAATGAAGTGTCCTCAAAAGCACACTTCATTTTTTAAACCATTGTACTCCTTCTTATAAAATATAAATAAAATGCTGAAAAGAGAGGTTAAAAAGAGTCCAGTTGTGAAATTTGTTTTCTTCATCTTATATTTCTTAAATTCATGTTAGCTTTCCTTGAGTTGACATGTGCATTTGTGTCATAACCAGCCAGTAAATTTTTCCCTGACAATTCTTGCAGCCAGAATGACCCTGATGAAAAAACTTGGGGATGAACTGGTATCCCACCAATGTCTTTCAGAATCTTCTTGACAATTAGCAAGCCAAGTATATCAAAAAATAGAGAGGTAGGTTATGTTGAAGATGTTGGTCAGAAATCTAAGTTTGGGGGGAAAATGGAAAATGTGAAAAAGGGCAGACCTATGCATGTGGTGCTTCATCATAGGAGATGTACTGAGCAATGCTACCAGAAAGGAACTTCCTCCATAGATCCACTTAGACAAAAGAGGTAAATGAGACAGCACACTTCTAGGAAAATATTAGCAAAGGACAAGTATATATAGAGTGCTACAGTACAGGAGAACATTATTTACACTATTTAAGCAGTTTAAGGAGTTATTTTAGAGAAGAAAAAGAAAGAGAAAAGTGCTTCCTAGAGTCAACAATTGATTTTTTTACTCTGTTTCCACAGCTTCTTAAAACATCCTAACTACTTTGTTTTACACTTTCAGCAGTATTGTGTATGATCTTTAAGCTCCTACGATCAGAATTGTCTTCCATTTCTTATACATACTGCTTCAAGAGCTTCTCATGTTCTTCTCATACATAATAAATAGTACTATCTGGATGAATTGCTGCAAGTGTTGCAAAGTTTCTTAGCAGGATCAAAGTTAAAAATAGAAAGAAGTTGTAATCTTGATTATGTACAGGGAGAACATTATTTGAGGGAGAAGGTTATCGTGTTCTCAATAAAAACAAAGGATTGTGAAAGAAAATGCTTAGCATCCTGTGGTGGGAGGGGAGGTTAACAAGTCATCCACCAGTCTTTTCTTTTACGGATTCCAATCTTTTGTTCAGATAATTTTTTTTCCAAATGAATCTAAGTTCTGGTGTTGCTTCGTACTTGAATTTTCTTTCCAGTTTATGCTTTGATCTAATTATACACCAGGACACTTCCAGACATTTATGATATGTTGAGCATCCTAAGAATATTCAGATCCTCTGACTTCAGCACCACAAAGGTTTTGTTCAGAATACCTTGTTATTTCTTGAAGACTCAGTTAGCATGTTCTGGGTCATTAAAAATGGAGTACAAGAGTGGTGATTCCTAAGTTTTGCTTTCATTGCCACTTTACATAAAAGAGAAAATAAACTATTTTTTAAGCTAAATCAAAAATTTTGAGGGTGGCCAGATATTTGGGACTTTAGTTTCAGAGTGGGAGTTCCCACTTCAAAGGGACTTGAGTGACAGCACTTTCTAAAATCAGGCTTCTGTCCCACCTGTGAAAAATTGCAGCTTCCAATCTTTTGAAGATATGAACTTAATTCAGTGGTGTATTTTAGATGGCAAGCCTTATCTCTTTATAAAACAAGCCATGTTGAATTTATCTAATACAAAAAAAAAAAAAAAAACCACCAAAAAAACACCAAAAACACCGAACAAACCCCAAACTGGTTCATTTTACAGTAACTATGTGTTTATGTTCAAATACAGAAAAGATTTATGATACCCAGGCTGTTAATATGGTAGGAAATGCAATGCAGAGAGATGTAGTAGAGAGTCCTTGTTTCCGCCCCTGAAAGGGCCGTACTGGACAGAACTAGCACCAGCAGTGTTATAGCCAATACAAAAAGGGAGGCGTTTTCTCCATTCAAAAGAAGAAAAAAATACTATCTTTTTATCATCAAATCATTTAGAAAAGAAACCACAGGTGAGAATCTTGAAAGCTTACGTGAGTCAGAAAGGTCAAAAACTAATTTCTGACTTGTTGAAGACACCCTCCTGATCCTTTGAAGTGTGACTTATTTATTTATTTATTTATTTTAGTGGTATTCTTGGCCAGCTAGACAACTTATTAGACAGTCAGACTGCTAGATTTGACTTTTGAAAGACTGTGTTGGCTTCTTATTTGCATTTCTATTTAGTTTAAGGTTTGATCTGAGAAGGTCTGTTTAGTTTGTATTTGGTGATATCTCTATACTCTTGTCATACAAAGAAAGACTGTTTATTATGATGGTCTCTAAGCCCTGTGATTTGCGACTTCCAAATAGGGCTTAACTGTGTAGATCTTTGAAACATGGTGGAAAATCCTGCATAAAAATCAGGATTTTCATGAAGGTGTTGACTTACAGAAAAAACACATAACAACCTTCTGGGATATGGATCTGCTTTTGAAGGTATGACTGTATGACTGTGTACTGTGATATAGCCTTAATAGTACACTTGGTAAAATTGTTGACAATTGTTAAACAAATTTTTCTAAATAATCCATTTAGTCAAAGATCTGAAAGTATTTATTTTTATATTGTATCTCAAAGAATTTGTGTCCTAAAGTATGTAGCATATTTTATATTGTAAGTAAAGCAAATGGAGAGAGAAAATCAAGTATAGGTAGGAAAAAAAAAAAAGATTTGATACCATCCCACTTGACAGTAGTCACATTTCCCATTATTGTCAAATGTGATAGATTTTTGCTCACAAAAATTACTTCATGGGGGAAGGGAGAATGAAAGAGGCTTTACTGACTCAATAACAGCCCTTGTACTTCAGCAAAATGCCTTAATAAAAATTGAGAAAATGAAAAAAGAAAAATAAAAAAGACCACAGAAGTAATCTCTCCTGCGAATTTTTTCCTATATGTTAATGATTTTAGCAACATCTGTCTGTTACCTCTGTAGGAATCTCAGAGCATCTTACTGTAATCAGGGTTGAAGGAACATTCAGTGCTGGATAAGAGTCAATCCTGAAAGACAGCATGCATTTTCCCATTAGAAATAACCCTCTTTTTATCTGGACCTGACTAAATCATCAAATTATTTCCCCTACTTGAATATCCTTTTCTGAGATCCACTTTTATCTTGAAGCAGAATTATGCCTTTCATGAAGGGGTGACAATATCTGACTACAGCTCCTAGATTCAATTTGCTTTATATGAAACACTCAGAGATCTGTTCTTATTTATAATTCTTATTTCACTAAAAGTACCTCTTGAAGATAAAGCTTTTCATATTCTTATTCTAGACATACTAAGAACAAGTCTAGTATGAGTTAGTGTGGTGTTGTTTTCTTAGAAATGGACATACCACATATTACACAAAAGTTACTGTGGTATTGATTGCAAACAACCTATTGAAATTCAGAGGTAAAAAATACACACAACCTACTTTCCACGAGGGGAAAAAAAAGAAAAGTAAACCCAAACCTACCGGATTTCAACTGGAGGTTTGCAAATCATTGTGTGAAATACTAACCTTTCATCGCATTCAACAGATCCTATTATGTGACAGTATGAATCTTCTAATCAAGCTGCTTAAAACCCTCAGGCCCTGGCTTGACAATACAGTAAATCTTGCTTCAGAGCTCTTGCTATAGAACTGGAAATGCCACAGCCACATGATGCAAAGGACTCATTTCGTATAAGATCATTCTTATGTCTGTAACATGTACTATTTGCTGGATCAGATATCATTTTTCCTCCTACAGCTAACATAAAACCCCTATAAGAGCAGAAATTTGATAAAAATGCTATAGGTTCATCAGTAACGCAAAGGGATATCCACATTTGAACAAATCAAATTAGTCCCTGATAGTGCAAAAACCTAGTATAAGTGGTGATGAAATTGCAGCCTAAGAAAAAATCATTTTCTCTGTGAGGCTGTTGCTGATTTCCAAAATTCTGAAATTGCAAAGTCACTTAGTGCTGCAAAGTCGTATACTGAAGACTCATTATAAAATTAAAAGGCTTTGTTCTACATGTACACATAGGCACCTAGTGGATCTTACTAAAAGTTTGAATCTACAAGTTCTACCACATAATACTCAGTACTAGTTATTTAAGAGTATGCAGTGTGAGATCCTAAAAATCCTGCTGTCCTGTGCTATACTGTGTGTAAATGTGTGGGTGTTAATTTTCTCGGATATTTTTCAATTTCTCCTAAATGTTGACCAGGAAGTTGAAAGGGGTGACATCCTCCTACAGTACATTCTCACTAGTTTTCTCTGCCAAAGTTTCATCATAATCATCAAAATTTATACTAGCAATTGTCCATGACTGTGCTTAATAGTAAAACAAGATGGAAAGAGTATGTTCAAGAGTCCATTTGTATGCAAACTACACATACCAAATTTATTGAAAACCTCTTCCTTTTGCCTTATGCCCACACCAGTCCTAACTGAACCGTGTCAGTTAGCATCCAGTATAACAATAACTATAATAATATTTGGTACAGTTGTACTATAAATACAATTGTACTCTCTTTTGTAGAATAAAGGAGGATTAATAGATGGCCTAACAATTATTAGTAGCCCAAATAATAAGGCTACTTCTTATTTAGTTGTATTTCTTTAGTGTAAATACATTATGACACCCAGTAATTTTATACTTGGAACTCAGAAGGATCAGTGTTCAAAGTTTAAAGCAACTGTTGGCATGCAGAGACTTTTGAAGTGGAAAGTATTAATCAAAACTGGAAGACATTCAAAAGCAAATTAAATGCGTGTTCATAAAGTTACAATTTTGCAAACAAGTTAGGTAAAAGGATGTTAAAAGGAGAAGTTGAGGAAACAACTATATAGATAAGTATATTGAAACAGTTTTGTGAGATTCTCAGGAGAAAATTGAGTTATGCCTGCTTTTGCATTTGATGATGATGGTAGGAAGAGTGCAAGTGATTAAGGCATTAATGTAATACTCTAAGTAATTTGGACCATTTCCTGACACCTTAAATCCTTAGGAAAAAATGTTGCTGTAAATACCTGTTTTCCAGCCACAATCAATGACATCATAGTTCTTATTAACAGAGGCTTGAAAAAGCTGTAATTTTCCAAAACCTCTTCTTTAGGCAATGTTTGATCTATTTCCTTGGAAAAGGGAACTAAAAGGTCTGTATTTCAGATTTATTTTCCTTTCTTTCTTCTTTTTTTTTTTCATTGGTTTTATGTTAGGGGTTTCAGTGCATCTGGATGTCACCAAATGTGACACCATTTCTACCCTCAAGTCTTATCTTACTAGTGTTTGAATGTCCTTGACGCACTTGGAAGTGAGCCGAAAGTCCTTCTGTCTGACAGTTGCAGAGACTCCCAGGAAGCAGCTATGTTGACTCCTCTCCATCACCCACAGAAGAGCTGAAAATAATGTGGTTGAAATCACTGTGTATCTGAAGCTGCCAAGCCTTTGTCTACTGTTTCTACTGAAAAGCCAAAACAGCGGCTGATATTCTCCAAGCTTTCTGGCATCACTTGACATGAAGATCATTACTTCAGAGCCAAGTGTCATGTAATTTTACAGTAATGGCTATCAGATAATTCTGCAAGAGAGCAGTTTTAACTATAAACTGGAAGTAGTTTAATACACTTGATAAATAAATATGACCTTTGTTGTTATCCTGGCTTTCTGTAACTGATGTTATCTGTAACTCTTTGTATATTTATGCACCAGCATAATAAAATTTTAGTTAAATTTTCCTTCAGCTTTCTTAAATAAAGTGTGTGCATATCTGTCTGTATATATATATATATGAAAATAAAATTTCAAGGTGATAATGTGACATATACTAGTAAAGAGTTCAGAGGTTTGTTGTAGAACCAATCATATGTCTTATACTGAAAGAGAATTTCTTGGCTGAACTTATCTCAAAGAGAGTTTGGCAGCTTTCATTTGTATTTTCTGCCAGTAGCAGATATCAAAATAAGCACAAAGATTTTTTCCCCCCCTAAACTGCCAAATTAAAACATTTACTCTCAGTTCCTTCCAGTTCACTGCTCTTTCACAGAATTATAAAGTAACCAACTATGTAAACAAGAAAAACAATTTGATAAATATTTTTATTGGGCTCTTTTCAATCAGAACTTCATAGAGATGTTGTGTCGGAAGGGACCTGAAGAGGTCATCTAAACTATCCCCATGCTCTGTAAGAGATCAGCTATATACAGAATGTTACTGGCAGACATTTGTTTAATATTCTTTAAAAATTGACAATGCAGCGGCTTCCTCATCCTCAGTGAGCAATTTATTCCAATACTATTGGAAAGTTTTCCATCATATTTGAATGAAATATTTTTTTTTGATGCAAATCACTGGTTACTTCTTTCCTTAACATCAGGGAATATGGAGAACAATTGATCACTCTTATAACAATCACTTACTTATTTGACTGCTTTTATCATTACTGTCCTATCTCAGCTGTTTGATTCTCTTGATTGCCCCAGTGGCTATATATACAACATTGGTCTCACTATTACAGAGTTAGACCCTGCCATCTGTAATAAATATAGATATTTGCCAGTGAATCTGGTATCACATTATATGCATGTATAGATAAACATATTAAGAGAGAGAGACAAAAGCTTCTGAGTGATCTAAGTGTAAATATTCAGATAATGTTTCACAATTTCAGAAACTGTGAAGCATAGATAATGTATATTTCTATAGTTGATGTCTTTGACTTTCCACTTGCTCTGAATATATATAAATATATATGAGATACTAGAGTGTGTGCAAAAAAGGTACAAAATTCTGAATAAACTAAGAGTGCAAATATTGATTTCATATCCGGAAACAGCTTCTGTGGCTCTGGGATAGTCACATTTTGCCTAGTGACCAGGCAGTATGTGTCAGCTTCAGTCTAATCATTTCATAGTCTTTATCTGTAAGACATAAAACTATACAAAGACACACAATAATCACAAACCACTTGTGATTCTGAGCATCTGAAACAGAAACAGAGACATACCATTAAAAATATGCGCTTCAGTTTAGTTCAGGTTTTTTAACCAATGAACGTTGGTCAGGTTCACTTTTTTTTTTTCCTGAACAGTTCACCCAACCATCATCAAAATGAGTTGTAATGAAAAGAACTGCAATATAAAAAAAAAAAAAAAAAAGCTTTTAAAGACCTTGAAGTTGTGAAACTTTTGATTCAACACATGTTGTCCACAGGCCTTCTTAAAGAGATTTCGAAAAGGGGAAATATATTCTTCTAGTTCCAAATACAAATCTGGAAAAAAGGTCAGAAGGGGAACAAGTACCCTCATAAAAAATGGAATATTTGGGTCATTTTCCCACAATACGATATACTTTCAAAGTCTGCTACTCATTTTCTGGCTTCTAGTTTTTATATTCTTTGCTATTTCATAGCAATTTCTCTTTCATGACACATGTTAAAAATAGGATTCCATACCTTAACAAATGAAAAAGTTGTAAGATTTCATTGTTGGTATTACTCCATACTTATTGCTTGTATAGGATTAATACACTCAGAAGCATGGAGATATGGAGCTACAGCTTCATCTGCCATAAAAGACAGCACTTTTTTATTCAAGAAATAAATAGTATCAAAGTACTTTCTAGTTCTTTGCATGTGTTTCTTTAAATAAACTTTTTCTGTCTTTCCCTTTGCCTATATGACTTCTCTGCTCACCAGCCTAAGATAAAGTATCACTTTGATTAAATTATGTCTTTTTCTTTACTCTCTAAAAGATATATTTGGACTCAAATTTGTAAAATTTTTGTAGATCACTGTCTATTGATCCAGTTACTACAATATAATAGTACTGTCACAAGCAATTCTTTATATTTCTTTTTTGCATTTAATGCTGTGGCCTGAATTTACAAATGTAGCTCTGTTTGATATGTATCTGAAGAGAATGCAAAGAACTTTGACAGTTAAAAATATCTGCCTTTTTAAAAAGCTTACTCACTCCTCACTTGATCTCCTCCTTTGAAACCATTTTAAAATGTGACAAAGGTGAAAAAGGTTCTTAGAGAAGGGCAAGCCATAGGCAGTATCTAAATACCTAGAGATCTGCCATATTCCTTTACCAACACATGGGCTTAATGAAAAATTGAATAAATTACCATTTATTGATTTTTTTCCACTATTTATGAATAGATGAGAGAGTCTGTAATGAGATCATAAATGAAACCTATCCATGAGTTTTTATTAAGGATGCATCAACACTTTCATTTTTATTTTACTTATTTTTCTGTACGGTAACTAATAAAAATGTCTTTACTATGAAAATGCCTAAGCTGTATCTTGTGCCTGTTTCAATAGGTACATCCATGTCTCCTTCTGCTTGTACTTTCCCTGATGTGAGGCAGTTAGTGAAGGAATAACAGAGAAGCAGAAATTCCCTGTGTTCTAGAGGGCAGATTGCAAAGGACAATAGCTGGGATGTGCATCTAAGCCTATTAAGTCAATTGGTGATAACAAAAACATCCTTCTTTAGACATATTCTTTTAAAAGAAAGCATTTCACCCTGGAGAGAGCTCTGTGTCAAGTACATTATGGTCTGGGTGACTTAATCACAGTTTGTCCCTGAACCCTGGTGTTGCCCATTCAAAACCTAGCTACACTGTAGACAGGACACCGGTGCCTATCTTCCAGATCAGGGTTCTTCGGAACACAGAGTACTCAGAAGTGAGGGCAACAGTGAAGGTCTCAGGGCTAGGACAGCAATTAAACCTACGCAGTCTGAATATCCTGATGGCCTGTCACGTGAACTGACGGGCGAAGACAAACTAAACTGGAAGAAGCCTAGCTGCAACCAGTTGTTGGAAGAGAAAAAAAATTGTGTGAACTGAATATGTTTTCTAAAGAAAAGAAGTGTAAAACTGGTAGCACAGTTTAGAAGTTAACTGCTATAACTGAAGCATGAGAAAGTTATTTTGAAAGCTGTACTTTCAAACTAGAAGGGAGCATGTCCATTTTAATGTATTATCGGTAAGCCTTTTTAAACATCTGAAGTAGGAATGCATAAACATTTGTAATGTCCATTTTAACTGCCAGAGAGCTTCCATGTTAATGTTGTCAAGCTCTATACGTGATTATTAAGATTGAACAAATCCTAATGCATAACCTTAAATACAATTAGGCAAAAAGTGGCTTTGATCTGCTAGGTTTTACTTATATTTTAATAACAGCTCGAGAAAAGCTAAAAAAGAGAAGAAAAATCCATTTCATATTGTAAAACTGAGATACAGAATTTAAGGGATGTAAAATGTTTTGTTGTGTATTCTGAAATATTTATAGTACCTAGACACAAAAAAAAGGGTGCATTTAGACTTGCACATCAGTCTTCACTCAGAAGTGCTTTATTTTTTCTAAGTCACACCCTGAGCATAGTTGTAACATAGCATTTGAAGTTAATTATACTGTGTCTAGGAAACACCCTGTATTTTATTGCAAGGCTGAATATGCCAAGGGTTTGGGTGCTTCCAGTGCCAGTAGCTAGTATCACAGAGGAAAGTCCAGCTTCTGGCAAAACAGGATAAAACAAGAATTTTTATAGACCTAGTGAAAATATACATATATTCATGAGTCAATAGCATGAGTCACAAAAACCATGTTTTCACTTGAGAAGAAGCAACTTTAACCCTTATTACTGAGTCTTAGATGGGTCAGTCTTATATTTTATTATAACTAGTTTTATTATACCCTTTTCCTACTTCTTTATTACCTACCCTGTGAATGAAGATCATGGAATTTTCAGGGTTCCTTTTGATCTGGAAAACACATCTGACAAAGCAAAATGCTTATGGGACCAATTTCAGCTCAAAGAAAAATAATTTTCTTCAGGAAAAGAGAAACAAAATAGTATAAAACAGAAAAGCCGTTACAGAACAAGCAAAGTATTAGGAGGTATAGGTTTGTTAATTAGAAAATTATGTCCAATGTCTACCTTTTCTAACTGCTGCTTAAGACATTCACCAGTGTGACACATCTCAATGAAAAAGGGAATGAGATCACTAAAACTCTAATATGCTCTGAAAATTAGGAATGATATTTCTGTTTCCTCCAAAACTAGTGCTCCCCTGAGCTCTAGTGTGACCCTCTAAAAAAAAAAAACACTGTAAGGATCTGATTCTTGTCTTACTTTATATGCTCTCACTCATACCTTTCACAGTGTAATAACCAGGCTGATAGAAAAGCAATGGGATCCATAACTATAACTAGCAATTATAGTATCACGAGAGCAGAAATGTGTTCCTTAGGTAAATTTGTATATTACATAAAATAGCCTGATTCTATTAAAAAAACTGCAAATACCGTTACTAAATTCTTCACATTTACTAGTACTGGGGTGATTTCCCTCAACTTTTTGCATATAAATACAGAACATGTACAATAATCCTTTCTGGAATTTGCTTAGCATAGATTTGGTGAATACCAACAACAGGAATTTTATTACTTTACTACATAAGTAGTTGTTACAGTGAAAATTCCTGATTTTTCAACAATAAATGGTGCATTAAAGCACATAAAAGCTCAGTCAATATGTCTGAACTTGTTCAAAGAATATGGCCCAACTCAACCAATGGAGTCATTTTTTATTCAGCAGAGACCTCTTAAATTCATTGCCTCTCTGTACAGTAAATCTGTTATTTTAGCAGGTAGACAGTTAAGGGGGGGAGACACACAGGTGTCTTCATGATATATAACTTTGCGGTGAAGTGTATGTTCTTACCATATTTCAGTTCTCTTTAAATTTCATCATATATTATTTAAAGAGTTGTATCATAAATAAGTTCATGGTTTCCTAGTGTAACATAGTTATGCTTTAAAGCACATGGTGAAGAGAGCATACATAATTAGTAAGTCTCTTTCTATTCACACTCTCTATTCTACATATTTTAACCAGAGAGGAAATATACCCTCTTCTGTTTCTAATTCTCACTCTTACTGTTCCATTAACTGGTATATGCATTTCAACTCAATGTGGATAAATAAAGGAACACTATAAATTTATCATTTAGAAATTTGTCAGAAGAGCCAAATAGAATACTTAAAATGTACAAGGATGACATTGCTGGAACTTCATTGCCTAAATGTCAAAAAGGACATAGGTGCATTTGGGATGACAGAAAGAAAACAGGTCTGTGATGTTTATCAGATTAATTTTTAACTTCTGAGCCTTACAGTGATAACACTCATTGCTGTAAAGAAATACAAAAAGGACAACAGATTCTTTCATCAAGTGTATGCCATAGAAGTTTGATTTTTAATCCAATTCCCTACAATTTAGTGTTCATAGAAACCAAATAATTGAAATATTAGATGATTCTGAAATGTAAACCTTTTTTCTAATGTAGGCATTAAAATGCTGTTATAAACAAACATTATTTTCTTAATTGAATTTTTGAAAATTCTCCATTATTTAAAAAAATAATAGATATCTTAATGGAGTTTGATAAGATTACTGTAACTGAACACTGCTATAAGCTCCAAATACTAGGAACACTGCATACACTGCAGATGAATTAGCTGTTCTTAAATTAAGGAATATTACAGTCAGTAATGGTATGACATTCTTTTTTTATGGCCATGGCTTGGGTTATAATGTGACAGAAAAAAAATATAATGTTTCCAAAATGACAGTTTCTAGATTTGTGTTGCCTGAGGTAGTTCAGCTGAACAATAAACTATAATTTGATTGATGGAAAATTGAAGTGGTTCATCTAACTTGCCAGGCTGTCTTACCCAAGGCTTTGGTTTTGCATGTATGATGATGTATCACAGTTTTAGAGATAATGTTGTTTGTATTATACATGAGATATTTTTTTTTTTTTTTTTTAACACATTAAAATGAAGACTTCATTACCCAGTAAAGATCAAAATATGCTATGGATTAGCAGGGAATCAGATTTGTTTGAGAATGGATTTGTATATCAAAATGTGCTCTCTTTGTGAAAGCAAATGATAAATAACATAGAGAACTAGAGTGTCTTTATTTTTATGAGCAAATCAGCCATATCACCAGTTATGAAATTATTAACTTAAAGGAAGGGTGACACCTGCACCCAAGAGAAATGATCAGAGGGTAGTAGCTTTTCCTTTATCCAGAATTAATCCTGTAAAATAACAGACTAGTCAACAGAAATCTTTTAGAAAAAGCAACAATATTTTCATAGATATATTAATATAAAGAGGAAAAATAAGGTGAATGAGAAAATAATAAAGATGCTATTGAATGCCTATTGAATACCTATTAGTAACATTTGTATAGGGTTTAAGTTCTTTTTTTAATTACTGATGCAGTGTGTGTACAGCAACTGCTTCAGAAAAATTACACTCTAATATTTTTTTAGCATGCATAAGGACAATTTTGAATTGCTCAAACCAGTCAAGAAACATTTTTTTTCTGCAAATATTTTGCATCAAGCAGGAAGTTTGTCCTCTGCTCTTTTGTCATCAAACTAGTAAGACTAGCCATCTCCAGGCAGATAAAAATAAGACATCTAGTTTCAGCTGCTAAAGGAAGAAAGTTTGAGGAAAGGATCATATAGTTGTAAGTATGATTATAATGTCTTGATTCGAATCCTTTTTCTCCCCTTCATTTTCATTCAAAAGGAAACGCCAGCTGTTGAGCCATTTTGAACAAGGGGTTTTTTTACTTTCTTTTCTTCCTTAAGTACATGAAATAGCTAATATTGGCTTTCCAAGTGAAACTGTAGCACTTGAACTTGAAGAAACAGGAATATTACATCTCTCTCTGCTATTTATTACCCTGCCAAACTCTAAACATGGCTATGATCAAACAAAACTGTGGTAATCCAGTCTTCTGGGAGATTTAATTGGCATACTACACTCTTTATTTTTCCTACAAAATGTCCTAAATTACAGACATTCAAGAGTTGTGACTTAATCAGCAGATAGAGCTTCTTATTATTACACAGAAATGCAGGAGAATTGCATTTCAGACTATCCTTGAAGTAACAGAAGATCTGTCTGTAATGAGATTTCCAAAATTACTGTAGGGAATTCTCTACAGTGGAAGTGCTTTCTTCTTGGGTCATTACATTGCCATAAGTCTTAATTTTCCAGGCATTTTACTCCTTCTCCCTCTGTGTCATGCTTTTTATCACAGTTCAAATCTGGAAATACCATTGTCTTTTTAAAACCGCAGCTTAAAACTGAACCATGCATTCAAGAAGATTAATACGGACAATACATCAACAGTAGGATTGGCCTTCCTCTGTTAGAAAAACAAAACAAACAGCAACAACAACAACAACAACAACAACAAAAATCACACACAAAAATCCCCAACAAAACAAAAAGGAAAAAACCAAACCAAACAAAACAGAAGAAAGATTGAAAGACAAATTTTCTGTATTTTGCAAAGTAAACCAATGACGAACGGAGGCAGAGACACAAGATGAAAACTGCTTTTATATAAGGAATATGGAGAGAAATCTAATTATGGAAAGAAAGTAAGAATCAGCTAGAAATATAGGACTGGAGAAGATATTTTGGATCTTCCACTGAAACTCAGAGATAGCTCATTATATAATCCTTTTTGTAGATTTATTGAGCCCCATATGAAAAACATCTAGGGTAATTTTTACTGCAAGGCTGTTAGGAGGCTATCAGAGTCTTACCACTTAGTAGAGCAATGAGTTAGGAAGGTCCTTCCTGTTTCCAGAAAAATGTAGTAACTGACAACTTATTTCCATTTCCTCATCTGGGAATAATCAATATAATGTGTCATCTGAAGCAGCTCTTCTTTAATCCTAGTATTACTAATGACTTATTAATAGACATATCTATTTTGGGAAATCATCTTAGAAAAACAACTGAAGAAGGGTTGGTAGGAGTATTAGCTGAAGACCGTGGGATCATCACTGTTTTGGACCCCTGAAAAGGAAAGTTTACAAAGTGAAGGATCAGAGTCAGCAGCAGGGATCTATTCATTACAGTATATCTTGGTAATGACTACAGTTCCATCATCCAAGGATTAAATAAAATTAAAAGGAGCAGACTAAAGAAAGCAAAAGTAGAGGAAAAACAGCAGGGATTACATGCTTTTCCTGAGAACATCAGAAAGGGAGAAGAGAGAGTTAAACTAAAAGCCAATATTAGTGTAAGTAATAATAGTGTGAAATTGGTCCTGAGTGTCTTCAACTTGGGAAAAAATGGAAGTTTGGAATTCGTTGGTCACAGAAAACTTTGAACAGTGTTCTAGTTCAAGCAGCGAGGTGAAATCCAGACTACTTTTAAGACACTTCAGACACTTTACATCTGGCAAACTCCATCCCAGTTTGACTTTAAAACATTACTGACTTTATTATCATACTTTTTTGCCTTTATTTATTTGCCTTTGATTTTACAGGTTTTGAGGTGGTTATGCATGCCTTAATCCCCTTTTTGGAAGGTCTCTTGTCGTCATGCATGACACAGATTACTGTTAGATTTAACACTTTTGACTTGGAAAAGCTTCAGGGCTCAAGTTCTTAAACTCAGGTTAACCATATTCAAGGTTTTCAACCCAACTGAATTTCCTACTCTATTCCCATATCAAAAATAGATCTTTCAGAAATCATAAACCTTACTTACTCTCCTACTTTTTTTCCATTTAATTTAAATTGAATCAACTTTTAAATTAACTCTGTGTTAATTAATTAATTGAAGTTATTTTCTCCAAAAGTACTTCTGGGGTATACTTGATTAAGAAACACATCAGCTAAACATGTCTAGGAATAGAGAGCTCCTTTGACTATTAGTTGCCTTTGTTCTCCAACCTGTATGCTAAGAATTCAGGAGTCACAACTGTTGAGAATAGTGTTTCTTTTTGTTAATTTTATAGATAACTCTACCCATAGACACATCCATATCTGATTCTCTGTGTGCAGAAAATACTTCTATCATTAACCACCCCAATGGAATTTCATGAGCTTTCCAAAAAGTGACTTTGGCCCTGGAAGAGCCCTTTTAATACATCTTTGTTTTTCTCCAGTATCTCCAGTCCCATGCCTTAATCAGAATACCTACCTGCCCTCCATCTCCCTGAAAGAGTATAGAAATACTGTGGAACTGTTCAAACGACAATAGGAAGGGAAGACTCTCAATATGCAATGGCCTGTCAAATTATGTGGTAGTTCACTTTTTTTCTGGTGGTTATTGTCACAGCCATCTGTGTGTTGATTTGCTTAAAACATAGCTTGTAGAATATGCAACTGAGCATCTGAACCTTAATGTACACATTACATTCTTTGAGCTCTTTGAACATTAGAGAAAAGCAACCATTTGTGACTTTTTAATTAATCTCAGTTGGCTGTATAATTGTTACTACATGACATATGTTACAAGGACTGTTCCTGCTGAAGGCGGGTACATAGAACGTCACTTTACATTTTTTTTCAAGTAGCCAGTATCTTACCAGTTTTGCGTAGCACATCATTAGCAACATCACACAGTGTGACACTATATTGTGCCTAAATATGAAATACTGATTCCTAGATAAAAATACTTTTTTTTTTTCTAGGTTGGAAAGTGGTTTCTGTATCATCATGTGGATTCCTGAACCAAAATGATTGTGTGGTCTGTCACAAAATTGCCAACTGACAGATTCTACAGAGGAATCTTTTGTATTTATTCACATTACCAACACATTGCAGTTTCTCTCTAAATCCTGTGTGAGTGCTAGCAGGCTATGTGCAAGAAGAGAATATAGAAACAAATTTTTATTTTAAAATGTTTTTTTTCCAAATACCAAATTTCCATGCTTTCTTTCAAGTTGAAGAACATATAAATTTCTGTTAGTTCCTATTTATATTTTTTAATTTCATAATTTTTAAAAATAGGTACAGCTATGATTCATACTGTTTCTACTTTTCTCTGCCCTCAGACAGTAGAATATGTAGTCTCCCACTCCTATCAATTTGAAGAATAAGTATAGATTTAATTTTAAGACCAGGTGAGTCTGTTTATCTTCAGGGAAGAATGAGACATGATGTGGAATCCTGGATTCATTGAAAGCACTAGCAGTAACTTCTGGAGATCTAGGACTTCTCCCAGTGTTCTGTACATAGAATTAAATATGCAGGAGATTCCTGAATACATCTAAGGCTTTACATTCAACCAGCCTTTTCTATATCACAACTCACTTTCTGGTACTGCATGATTTTGAACCAAAACACATGCTTGCAAGAATTAGTAATGCCTTTGTCAAATACAGTAAATATTCAGATTGAAAATTCCACTAACTCAAGAGAAGAGATAGACTGAAAAAATCTTAAAATAAAAAAATGACCACTGCCATCATTTATACATAACATGCATGTTGGCAAAAGACTTCAAATTCCTAGCCATAAAGTAGTTATAAACCAAAATAAATTTACATAAATCTTATGTAAGTATTATGTAAGTATATCTCTAAGTTTACAGGATTGTAATTAGAGATTCTACATTTTAAAGAAAACAGCATCAAGGCAACATACTTCTTTCTCTGCATTTAAAAATACAGGAGAGATCTACATTAAACAAAATACTTGGGAACAGGGAAATACTAGGGGATATATGAACTGATTTTCTGCAAGAATGAAAATTACCTTTTTTAAAAATGAATCGCCAGAAGTGGTATCCAGGTAGGATTTGTAGATATAATATGGGTCCTCATGACATCTCACAGCTGTAACTAAGACTCTTTAAGGTAGTTTTCCCTGGATATAAATAGTGAAACTGACGTTATGCTAACCAGAATATGAAAGATCTAATAAACTTTTTGAATGATCTGTTGGTTAAACCAAATTGCATTAAACCAAACTCAGAGCAGGATTGTGATAATTTGTGGTGAAGTTCCAGAGAGATCAAAATTACTGAGACTTCCTAAAGAGCAGTATTCTTCATTGTTTTCAAGTAAAAAAATATTAGTGTGAAACATAAACAAAGATCTCCCACAGGGAAAAAAGATTAGTTTGAAAACCAAGTGACATTGCAAGGCTCTCTGTCCCACTGGAAAACTGAAAAACTAGGCACAATACTTATATTAATCTTTTTCATTTTTGTGAGACTAAAATACATTTGTAAATGTGCAGTCAGAAAACTTGTGAAAGGCCAGTCCAGCACACAATATGGAGAAGCCAAAGCTAAAAAGTATCAGCCTTGGAATGTCTCAAAAGCTACTCAGGTAAAAATATACACAATATCTTCTTCAAGATACCATCTGGAGAAGGTTACACAGAAAAAAAAAACAAACCAAACAACACTTAAAAAGTACTTGTCTGGTGCTTAGAAGTAGCTGTAATAAAGGATATAGAGGGGCCGTGGTCCCTCACAAATAGCAGAACCAAAAGAGAGAAAAAAAAGTAACACCAAGGAAAAGGTCTGGAGTACTTTATCTCCTTTTCATACCTTTGTGTGTTTCTCCACACTTCATTGCTCTTTAAATGTCTCTCTCCCAGGCAGGAGAGAGGGCTGCTTTTGACCCATTAGTGCATTGTCATTATCTGCTGTCTCTAATGCTCTGCCCACTTGCTGTATTTCCAGGTAAGCTCTTCTTTAGCCTGGCAGAAATCTTTATAAGGCCCAACCACGAAGGAAGATAGAGCACAGCCTACACCACTTTTCATTGTTTGCTTGTGCAGCACCTGTGAAGAACATTGACGATTAAGTGAGAACACCTAGCCCATGGGCCTTGACAAAATGGAAAACCAAAATTAGTCACTAGGCAGATACATTTTGCCTATGTGACTGGAATAATTTGCATAGGTTGCATGTGTAGTATGGGAAGCCAGAAGGCACATCACTATGCTAGAGGTCTGTGAGGAATGAGAACATAAGAACACTAATGGGAGACAATGAATAAGGTCCAAACTGAGGAATGTTTCCTGCCTATGCCCCTGACTTCTCTTCCATTATCAGCATTTCAGTGCTGTTGTCCTTAATCCTCTTGATCCTCCTCTGCCACACTAAGTCCTACAAACAGATTCCCTGAAGTTTTGCCACTGCTTTGGACATCACTGGATGTCCAAAGAGACTCAGTTTAGTTCTTGGATCAGATCCCAAGGAAGGCTGTACTCTTCACATTGTCTCAGGTAACAGGGGTACACAGTCAAACTACAGAACTGGCTCACAGTTAAGTGCCAGTACATTACTGCCCAATGGTGTTAGCTGACTCTTCTAGGGAGAGGCTGTAGGATTACTGTTATATGGACTTGATTAATGATTCTTAGCTGGACTGTAGTGTTGCAACAAAGAAAAAACAGCTCTTATGTGAGGACGGTTAAGTCCTGTCTTGCCTGGATATATTCTTGGACTAAGTTACAAGCTTCCTTCATGTCCTCTAGCTCCATCTGGTACTGATCGCTGACTATCTATAGCTGTGTTGCACGAAAAAGACAGCACTTTAAGGGTTCACTTGTAGGAAGAAACAGAGTTGTCAAAGTTGCCATTGTCAGCACATTGACTGGTTGTACTGCTGCAGCAGCAGAATCTGAAAGACCTGTGTAAATATTCAACTCTGCCTTCATAGGTGAAGATGTTTCTTACAGTTAAAAAAATGTTTGCACCAGGTTAACATTATTTCTGCATCTTGTAAATCCTTCCCAATGTTATTAATGGCATTTAGAAAAGAAGGGACTAAAACTACTAGATAAACGATGTTTTATGTAACTAATTCATGGCAGTAGAATGACAGAAGACATCATCTCTTGGAAGAACATTTGTCGTAGACTCCCTAAAGAATTAAGGAATGACTAAAAATTTTTCACATGTATTAATCTTTCGTGACAAGTTCTAAATTATGAGAAGATATTTGAATGCACTTTTTATAAAAGCATTATGCCCTCTGTAACATGGTGTTTGAAGAAGGCAGACATAGTATAATTGATTAAAATCACAGTCTTATACAAGAAGCTATGGATTCTGCAGATAAAATAGTCCAGAAGAGAATGAAAGGTACTTCTAAGTATAGTAAATTCTTTGGAACATGATGTAGGCCAAAGACTATAACTGTTCTCATACAACACTCTCATTTAAGAAAAACGTAGAAATACATGCATAGTTAATGAAACATGGAAATATTTTTTCAAGTCAATATTCATTATTTTCAGTCTCATTACAGTCCATTTCAGACAAAATACTGCTTTCATGAGATGAGGCTTTGAGAAGGTATTTAGAGTTCAGTGCTGAATTAGCTACAGCCATCACAAACACAGAGCCTACTCTGAAGGTCTGAGAAACATCAGTTATCAGAAAAAGTCTTTCTCCTCTTTTGTTTTTGAAGATAATGCCATGACACCAGTCATGAGGTCTCACTTTTTATCAGTTAAGAAACTTTTTTTTTTTTTTTACAATTATTCCTTAATTCATAATCCATTAATTATGTTAAACTCTAATTCTCAGCATAGAGCTTGTGGGGAAAAAGGCAAAACCAGCTGAAATTCAGAAAACGAATCTTGATATCACCAGTGCAGCCTTGAGGGCAGACACCGGAAGAACACTGAATTTCCCAATGATTCATACATAAGTTTAAGTTATATACATAGCAAAGGTGATATAAATCCTTTTTTCCACTTTTATGTTCAAGAAGCAGCACATTTTCTGCTCAGAAGTGCAGCTAGTCACACTGGTGTATGCCTTTATCTAAACTAAAAGGTGTGATCTTGATCTGACAGGGAGCCACAAAGAAACTCACAATGACTCTTCTTCAACAGCATATAAAGTATATGAGACTGAAAAGATCTTTGTGTTAGTTGGTGTTTCTCTTTCCAGTGCTGAAGTGTTGTTTCAAGGTCTTGTTTTTAATACTAAAAGTTTCATCTGGTTGAGCCAATGTATCTCAGGGTATACTACTTAAGTAAATATGTATGTATGAGAATGTAATAATATGAATATAAGTAATTGTCCTGGGTTTGATTAAGACAAGGGTTAATGTTCACAAGAAGGTTGGAGATGCCGCAGCCAAATTACCAAACTGAACAAGCCAATGGGATATTCGATACCATACTAATGTCATGCCTGCTGTATAAGGGCAGAGTGCTGCCCAGGGAAGCACATGGGTTTTGTGTGCAGTGGTAGGGTCAGGTATTTTCAGTGAGTGCTTCATTGTATATCACTCATTTTATATATTATTTCATTAGTATTATTGTTATTACTGTTGTTTCTTCACCTCTTGCATTGTTCCATTAAACTCTTCTTATCTCAGCCCATGGGATTCTTCCTTTTTCTCCCGATTCACCTTCCCATCTCCCTGGGGTGAGGGGGGCAGTGGGCTGCATGGAGTTCAGTTGCCAGCTGGGCTTAAACCATGACAGAACTTTTCGATGTGCAATGTGGGTCATGAAGGGTTGAGACAACAACAAATCTGACCAAAGTGTGTTAAAACAATTTTACTATACCCACATTTTGTATTACTTAAACAGTGCATGGATACAATGTTGGTCTATTCGTTTGCATGGTGGTGTTACGTAAATCCTTATGTGCACTATGTGTTCCCCACAGTGATGTTTATCATCATTAGGAAATGGATCAGGTCTATCATATTGCTGTATTGGATACTATTAACTTATGATATGATTGTATCGCTGGTCATGAGGTTAAGCTGGGGTACATGTGCAGCATTGTCCTTTATTAGTTATCTCACCCAATCTATGGGCAAGGCAGGGGAGAAGACTTTCTCAGCTTTTGAGAAATCTGAATTTCTTGGGATGTCCAAGCCGGCATGCTCTTGGTGCTATGTCTTCTGAATATGTCCCAGGTCTTTTTTAGGGCTACATGATTTTTTTTCAAGAATACCATTCATAGATCTACCCCAAGGCTGAATAGTTATGGGTGGCAGGGTATGTGAGAACATGTGGGCAAGTGCCTAGGGCAGTGATCACCTCCAAAGTTTTGGAATTTCACCCTGAATAAGTGCAGAATCCTGATAAACTAGTAAAGCATTTGCAAAAAGTATGTAGTCAACCTGGCAATTCCCAAGAGACAAAAATCACTGCAATGTGCTGGGGCCTTGCCCATGCCTACCCAGTCCTTTTCTATACTATTCAGCGCCCTCAAGGGGAAGAGAAGGTATCTGGACCTAAAAACAGACCAGCAGATGCTGCAGCTGAACCAGAGAACCAGCCTGTGCCATTATCAGTCTCTACTCTACAGAAAAAGAAATACACAAAAAAAATCAGTTTGCATAGTTGTCTGGGTTTGGCCAGGACAGGGTTAATTTGGTGTAGCCAGGCTATTCTGTACCA
>JAVSBS010016292.1:116595-163068 GCA_033124195.1 Coracias cyanogaster | reverse complement strand
AAAACTCAGTGCAGATGGAATGCAAACCAATATTTAGTTATTATGATCCCCTTGTTGGAGGACTGAGGTCTTGGCATTGGAAAGCAATTATCTAGGAGGAATGAAATCTCTCTTGGGAATTAATCCACACTGTGTAATCATGTGTGCATTTCCATGCTACTGGTGTCAGTGAAGAAGAGGAATGAACTGTTCAGGGAGCCTTGTCTGGATCCTTCATTGTTACAATGCTTCATCTTTTAAGGTGACAGGTACTTGATGCCTTTTTCCAGCCCTCTCCTTTAAAGGTTTTCATGTATATTAAAAAAAAAAAAAAAAGGGGAGGGGGGAGGGAGAGGGAGGGGAGGGAATTCTCATCCAAGTGAAAATCTGAGTAAGCAAATGCATTTGGCTCTAATATACATGGAAAGTTTATTCTGGAGCCAGAGGTGGTTACTCTGACCGTAATTTTACACAGACAGTTACAAGCAGTTATCTTGGTGGGTTCATACCATTTTAATGTGAAGTACTTTAGTGTTTTACTTTTTTATATTTTTCAACAAATAGAGCAGAATGAACTCGTGGTACGTGCTGCCAACTACTTTCCCAACCACTACTCTTTACAGAGGGTAATTTATAATGATCAAAGATAAACTAAAGTATTAGGCTTGAAGAAATATAACTTCAGGGTTAAAAGTTCATTTTATGAGCTAGATAATTTCTTTTTTTCAGGCCTCATAAATTTGATTGTTTTTTCCTTAGTTCTTTAATTGTTAGAAAGGTGGGAAGCTCAGAAACACAGTTTCGTTTGTATTCCCAGGAGTTTCTAATCATTGCTCTGTTTAGCTGCAAAAGCACGGGCCAGTCTTCATAAGCACTGAACATGTATTACTGACTATCGTGTTTGCATTAGTAAAACCTATTTAACACTTCTCTGTCAAGAGATAATCTAAGCACGTGATAAAGTTTCCTTCCATTCTAAGAAGAGCACAGCATCCAATCCACTTGATGCTAGTTGCTAAATACTAGCACAATATGAAAGAGATCGGTTACTGTTTTTTCAAAGACAAAACATATATTAAAATTGTGCCAGACATAAAACAAAGGGAACTCTCATGTAACAGCAGACAGGCAAGGGGCAAAATCCCATGCTCATGTTCTCACATGCAACTCCCCATCAACTTCCTCCAATGGGTATTGGGGGGCGAGGCGTGCCCATGCACACACCCTTGTGTTTGGTCTCAGTTCACTACTCCAGTTATTCTCTCAGTGTATGGAAAGGTAAAATACACCTCTCTGTGTGTAACTGCTGAAGATTGCACCTCACGATGTGGTGAATTTCTTAGGCACCTTCCTCTGTGTGACATATTTCTTTAAAATATAGAGTTTCAAAATACAGAATTCTGAATTGCTCCATCTTCCCATGCTTTAATTAATTATTCATAAACTTTTGTTGTATTAAAAGACGTCTTCCTAACCTCCTCTTGAGTGACCTCATGTGTTTTTAACATTCTCCTAAATGATGCATTAGTACAAAAAGGGCATGAGGAGTTCAGCACTTTTTTTCTGGTTGAGAAGATACAGCAAACAATAAAAAGCTCAGATATTTCAGATTTTCAGCCCTGTTTGCATCGTACACACAATGTAAAACATATATTTTTTTCAATAGAATTAAAATTCAGGGCTCAAGAAGCACAATAGCAAGATAAGTGATAAATGGAGAACCCCCATGCCTTCTAAGCACCCTAAAAAAAAAAACCTAGAAAAATAAAGTGCTTAACTTTACACTTTTTATCACCCATTGAACCTAAACCATACCACAAAGGAGATACACTCTAACATCAATTTAGAGCCACAAAGATGATCAAAAGCTGGGAAGCTGCCATATAAAGAAAGGCTGAGAGAACTGGGTTTGTTCATCCATGAAAAAAAGGAGGCTTAGGGAAGACCTTATCACCATGTTCCAGTACTTAAATGGTGGCTACAAAGAAGATGGAGACTTCCCTTTTACAAGGAGTCACATGGAAAAGACAGGGGATAATGGGTACAAATTAATCCTGGGGAGATGACAGTTGGACACAAGAGGAAAATTTTTCACCACAAAGACAGTTGGCCATTGGAATAATCTCCCCAGAAAAGTTCTGGCTTCCCCAGCATTGGATACCTTTAAGATTCAGCTGGACAGGGTGCTGGGCCATCTTGTCTAGACCATGTCTGTGTTAAGGTTGGACCGGATGATCTTTGAGGTCCCTTCCAACCTGTTATTCTATGCTTCCATGATTCCATGATTCTCATTTGTGTGCATATCATCATTATTTTGTGGTAAAAATAATATTTTTTTTTGTAGCAGATAGAAGGAAAAACAAATCACCATTTCACTCTTTACACATTAAAAAAAAAAAAAAGTGAAATCTTGAAAAATAATAATAGCTGGTGAATTCAGCCCCACTACAGTGTCTTCAGCGTGATTTGGAAGCTGTGGTCACAGGAGGTGTATTACTCATCATTTTTAGCAGAGTATATTTGCTGATTTTTGTGCAACTTTCTAATGAGCATGAGATGACAGAATGACTCTATCACCCATGATGGTGGGAAAACTTCCCGGGAAGAGTTTGACTTCTGTATACAGGTCATGATAAACACTCCAGGATGATGCATTTTTTCTGCTGCCATTGCTACACAACACTTCTAATCTGTCACTTCTATTGCACAGTGTCTTTGAAATCTGCCTGTCAATTAGCAGCTTCAAGTTCAGTGTAATAGCACATTAATAGTGAGCTCAAAAGTGACCAAGTAGCTGTGAAGCGGTATCTATAACATGCAAGAAAACATCATAGCATCCTCTGAGGTGGTCTTCTTCTAAAAATTTTATATAAAATTGAAGCCAAGACTTACACCTATGGGACATGAGAGATCTGTTATTGTACTGGGAGAAGGAATACTATCCAGACGTTGACTTTCTCTCTCCACACATTGGGAGGGCAGTCACTTAGTATTTAGCAATCATTACTAGTATTTGTAACAGGCTACAAAATGAAAAAAACTGTGCATTTCTTTTGTTACCATAATACAGTTGTAGATTATCCCAAAATGATGCCATTTAATTATCACAACTTTACATTGAGGACTGCATTAAGTCAATGGAGCTTCCCAGCTTCATTTCAGGCAGCTTTGGGGGATGTCAAATTGTTTAAATAGCATAGAAAGTAAGAGTAATGCCTTCACTTTCCTCAGAGTTTAATTGAGGGGGGGTGTAAGTGCACATGTTTGTGTGCACATGAGAACAAGGGAGAACAGGAGGGCAGAGGTGAAAGAAAGGGAGTGAGGTTATGAGGTTTGTCAATATAATATAATATCAATAATAATCAGCAATTAGTGATAAGCACTTCTGTGGCACCTGCGACAAGGCTGATCAGGTATTTCAGAGCTCAGAAATTCAAGGCATTTGGCAACCCCTAATTTCTTAATTTAACTGATTCTTGTCCAAGAGGTTTTAAAACTGATGACCTTTCCGAACCTAATTAGATGGTAGGAATCAGAAAGAGGACACAAAAGAATTTTAATAAAAGGAATTGAATTGTTTCTTCATCTTCACAACCTGGGATTTATGGGGGAATTGCACTGGCTTTGTAGCAATGTAAAATAAATAGACATTAGATGATGACAGGGAAAATAGAATTGCTGCCAAAGCTAAAAAGAGCTTGGCAAAAGAAGAAAGAACTACTACATAGTCAGTCATTCTTTACTGTACAAACCTTTTCATAAGGCATAGAAAAGAGATATACAGAAATAACGTACCCTTGCTAAAAGATGAAAAGGACTTTCTATAGCTTACATTTTTCACCAGCAAGGGCTAAGATACATCTCAGTTGCTACAAAATCTTATTGTTCTGTTTTGCCATTCAGAAAACTGATTACAGCTCACAAGGAGCATTTGCAGCCTGAACTTTTAACACCAGAAATAAATAACTGAAACAAGAGGTCAGGAAGAGAACAAAGCTGTTATGAGCATAAATACATTAAAGACGTATCAGTCAAACTCCATTCTCATATATTTCCTTTTTAACTGTGCCTTTCTGAACTAGGCAGAGTGATCTTTCATACAATGAACTTCTAGTAAAATTGTGTTTCTGTCCTTGACAGCACTAAAAATACATTCACACACTGAAAGTTCCAATATTTGAACATTCAAAGAAATTGGAGATGGAAAAAGCCCCGTTCTTTATGGTTTAAGATACTTCCAACCCATTTTTATTTTTTCATCATCCAGCTATAATCTAGGAACTATCCTGTATACTTATTATCTAAGACACAGAATCATTAGAAATACCTTCATCCAACCTTAGAGTTACTTCTGCTGGCTTCAATTGTAAGACAAGATGCCCAATGGTAGGAAGTGTCATGAGAAAGACAGCTGAAATGTAATTTGTCCTTGCTTTTACAGAGGCCTGAAACATAGGTCAGAAAGCACAGGTTGTGCTGGATCACAGCAAGCCATCTGGTGCCCCATGCTACCACACTTTCGCTATGACTCCTTCAAGTCCTCTCCAGTGCATTGAGTGAGGTGAAAGAAACTCATTTTTTGCATTTTAATTTGGTGGATTTACAACTTTGAATCTATGCCACATACCAGTCAATTCCAACCAAAATTTGAAAAGCAGTAGAAGGCTCAAAGATAACTAAACACCTGCCAGTTTAGTAGAGGAGGGATCAAGTCCATACTGCTGCTCACCCATGGAGACACATTCATGCAAATGTCAAATGTTGGACTTTTTGCCCAGGCAAAGCCAGGGGGTGTAGTCTGTGCATATATACTTCAGGACTAACTGTAGTGTAGCTGTCTTCTGGTCAGAGGGGTATCAAAGACATTCAGTGTCTTATAACCCAGTGGTGCTGGGGCTATATAAAGGGAGACTATTTAAGGAAAAAATGCTGCAAAAAGAATTTCATTCTATTTGTCTTTTCCCACTGTCTCTCAGGGACCTAATTTGAGGCAATGATATTTCAGTCATTGCCAACACTCGTTGTTGCATTCTAGCAACATATGTAAAAGACATAAAGGGAGGTTTAAAGCAGAGAAAAGGAGTCGCCTTTTCTGAGGTGGCAAATTGCAAGTACGACAAAGGAACATGGCACTATGAGGTGTGTGAACACAAATAATTATATAAACTAAGTGGATAAATCAAGTCTAGTGAAGTCAAATAGATTTTGCCATAAACTACAGTGGATTCAAGTTTTTATCTGATACAAGTATTGCAAATGTGAAAAAAACCTCTCAGTGAACAAAAGTGCATTGCTTTGCATATTAACCAGATTCTCTTACATTCTTGGAAACCATTGAACCATTTTAGGATTCCTACTCTGATTGTCCTTTCTTAAGAATTATCTGCTTCATTCTATTATTCATGTTTAAAAAGAAAAGAGATCCTCCTGAAAATGATAAAAGCTTTTCTCACATAAGACCAAGGGATTATATACGGCATGGTTTCAGAAACAAGGACAAATGCCCAGAGTAGGGCCTAACAGCTGTTAATATAGAGGAGCTATTAAAGGAGATCTCCTGGTATTACATTGCAAGCTGTCATTTGCAGTAGTACTGGAGGTACCCATTGATGTAATGGTCTCAGGAGACAGGGGGGCTTAAGCAGTTTTTTGAGACGGGAAGGTATTGACCTGACCTACTCACAGCAGTTGAATTGTTGGGAACATTGATTCATGATTTTACAAAGACCTCACTATTCTTATTCTCCAGAGTGATTATACACCTGACAAATGGTAAAAGCAACATTACTGGACCTCAGAGAGTTATTTTACTTTTAATGCATGCCATTATTAAGCGTGATAGCCTCTCTTATTGCTGTTTTGATAGCTGCCTGCTGTTTAAATGAAAGCACCACGTTTCCTGACAGCTCATGCACAGGTGGCCCCAGTCTTACTCTAAACAAGCCGAGGAGAAATCAACCTTGATGAGGAGGAGGTAAAAAAGAGAGAGGTGTCCGTCCATGTCATCCCAAGATTGAAAGGAGAATTTCACCTTGTCACAGGGAGAATGAGGAAAAGGGGCCCAGGAAGACGATGCTGACACGCATCCCCACCTCACTGGCTTACTTGAGCCAGGACCATCTCTGCTGAGACTTATGATGACAAGACAACAGCTTTTGGCCCTCCCATTTAAAGGCTGTGGTATCTTACACCTGCAGGGATTTAAGGTGAAAAGCACTGACATCTTTATTTATGCCGTCTTTATGCAAACCACAGCCATGCAAAATGCTGTTGCCATACCTGAGTTACTCCTCCGAACTATGTCAGGAAAGCTCATTTCATGAGTCCATGTAGCTATAAATACAAGATTAATGCTGACTAGAGGTTACGAATGCTAAGGGACAGGCCCTGTTCACATGTATGTTTCATTACAATCTTAATTAAGGTTTGACAATGAAACAGAAGAATTGTCCCTTGATTTGTAAATATGCACATATCGGGTTTTTAACATTTGGGTTGAATTTCAAGATCTCTTTGGGCTCCGCTAAAGAACCACAAAGCAAGCTTTGACATTCTGAGGACTCTTTTGGGTGTGGTAGTCACTCTAAGACAGTTATGAGACTTTGGCCGGGAGACTCAACAGGAACCACTTCCCCTTGAAGATACTCTGCAACTCAGGAGTCCCATCACCACCACTGTGCCCTCCTGCAGTTATGCTTCTGAAGAACAAGCTCTCTGTTAACAGGTATTTAGCTCCAGGCAAATTCTCAACAACTGGAGAAGTGTAGCCCACAAACAGCAACCTGAGCTCCAGGGAGGAAAGATCACCTTCTGTTGTAGCCCTCTCTTCTGGGCAATATTACTATTTGCTAGTTTAAGGAGTTATACATTCCATATGCAGTGTATCTGAATCACACTTCAGTAACACCAAGGACTCTCTCCTTAGGAAGCCTGGACACCTATCTCTTCTATTTTGAATAACTGTGATGCTCCAGCTGATTATTTTTAACATTGCATTTCAGCTAAGAATATCCAAGTGCACAAATTGGCTCATATGTGCCTAAAACAAAGGTTGTGTGTGGATTACAGTGCATTTGAATCCTCTCTAGACACTTGTACATTTATGGCCCCCACAAATCTGAATCTGAGCTATTGGTCCCATGAGGAGAACAGTGGTGCCATTCCCCATAAATGCAATTGCTCTCTAATATATCTTGTCTCATTAATCCCTGCTTCCTCAAAAGCGTAGGACTGAACTGAGTGGAACAGGTCCATCGGGAGTAAAGGAAGGTTCTTCTCCAGGAGTTTATTTGGCATCTCTGTAGCGCTGTCTCTTCACAAACACAGCTCTGACCTTTCTTTACCAGTCTTTCTTTCACAAAACAAAATCTTACTAAGACTCTTAATTACAGCAGCCTTGAGACACCAGCAAAATTCAGGGGTGCAGCTTTGGCCTCAACTCCCATTATGGCTTGGGGTTATACTAGCTGCTACAGCTTCCTGCATTTCTACCTTGAATGGGAGTAAAAGCTGCAAAAGCCACAGGAAAGACAATTCTTCCTCAGAGAATTTTTGGGTCAGAGAGCAGCAGTAAGTACTAGAAAGTCTGTGAGTAAACTTGGAGAGGAAATTTGCTACCAGCCTTTTGTAACAAGTCTGCAGATAAAGTTTTACATTATTTGGAATGGTTACAAATCTTGAGAAACTTCCCTGAAAGTCACCTCTTATTTAAAGAATATATTTCAGTGTATTTTTTCAAGCTTTAAATTAGTACAGAAGGCGATGCAGAGCAAAGATAAAAACTCAGATGCAGTGTCCCCTCAGCTTTGACTGAGGGGAGTCTCAAGCATGTGACCACAGAAGCCATAGTCTCATGGTCCCAGTGGATCTTTCCTGATATACTGGAGAAGATTTGAGATTGCTGATGAGGTATTTGTGACTGCCAGTGCTGTGGTCTGCTTTACCTTAGCACTTGCACCCCTCAGCTGAAGCCAGGATCGCACCATAAAGGATGGAAGAACAGCAGTTCCTGCTCTGAGAGCTTGCATTTTAAACACGCAAGACCAACAAATAGCAAGAAGATGGTTTACTCATGGCCATTCAGAAGGTTAGTGCTGACACTGAATCAAAATTCAGAGCCCTTCACATGTCTGATCCAGAGACTTATCTGTTGCCAACCCAGAGAAGTCCCCTCACTGCTCCTAGCTCCTGTGAGAAGACTCCTTTTCCCTTCTGTTACTGCCTCAAGTTTTTCTGTAAATCTTCACAAACTACATTTATACTTGAAGTTAGCCTTGCTATCAAAGCCTTTTCCATAATTTTCATTCTAAAAAGATAGCAAAATAAGGTTTGCCACCATCTTTGAAGGCTGAATCCTTTAGAAGCTGAAGAAACCCCTTTTTTCCATGTCTCTCCAAAACACTAGAATCACTCTTTTTGGTTTTTGCTATTTAGCTCAAAGGGTTCTTTTTGCCAAGGCACCTTGTTCTCTTGTAAGATACACAGGCATTTTGACAAGGACTCCCTGTAACTCTTCTCCAAAGTGTTTATGTTTCCTCCACCAAGATCAGAGGACTTTCAGGCAGCATGAGAATCTCTTCTTGTGAGTTTCCCTTTCAGTATTTGGCCTTCTGCAGGATCTGGATGCTTTTTGTTTGTTTTGAAACCAGGCTTAGGAACTGATTCTGATCTGACACAGAGGTAAATCAGGAGAGCCACAAGGAAGAGACACCGTGCTTTCATGGAGAAGTACCAGAAATGTGCTCAAAATTCAATTTGTACCAGTCATGGTATACTGAGAAGTCACGGATCTTGCTGTGAGGTTTGAAGAAAATGCCCTGAGTGCAAAAGCTTTTTTTAAACACTTTCAGCTTTCCAGAAGAAGCTTAGTGAAGAATATACAGAACCAGCCACACAAGAACGCATGCTGCAACAGCCTAGCCTGGAACAGCAACTTTGCCAAGCACAAAGGGACTCCTATACCAGTGTTGTCTCATTGGTGGGTGGGGACTTCCAGCTCGCATATAGCCTCTTTGGCTACACCCGTATTAGTAAATCAAACAGGGCCAACTCATAGACATGGGTACTGTTGCACAGTCATCTCTGCTGATTCATTGCTAGCATGCTACACTATGCAGGAAACCATACAGTAAATACACTCCCTTCTGTATCTATATTGTTAGGCTGTCCTGCGCCAGCTAGCATTCCTGGGCACTGTTCAAGGGAGAGCACAAGGCAGGGACTGTTCCCAAAAGTCAGGATAGATGAGTCCATTATGTTCAGGAGAGGTAAAGAGAGTTTAGCCATATGGATTCAAGCCAGACCCTCTGCTCTCATTCACCCTGCCTGTGCTGTGTAGTAGAGGTTTTTAATACCCATAAGAAAATTTCACAGGTATAACAGCCTGGATGCTGAGAGGTAGTGATCCATGCCAACTCGGTCATTAGGTCATTACCAGTTCTTAATAAGCATTGCCTTTTATATTTTAAATAGGGTCACTTTGTTCTACAGAAAATACTCTCCTTGGCTGCACGTAAACCTCATTGCTAATAGCTAAGCTTCCTTTTTAAAGTATGCAGTTGTTTTGATTGTTGTTAGGCCTGCATTTGGGGATTATCACTTTTATTTCTGATTAAAATATCTACACGGTAATGTAATTGAAACAATTGTTCCAAAGTAAATGCATTGGTTGTGGTTTTCATTATCAGGATAATCTTCCTCTCTCCCTCACACCCAAAGCAGTGAAATTCTTCCCTCTCTACCCATATAAAACCGCATCAATGTGCACAGCAGATTTTAAACAGTTTACTGCTCACTACCCATTAAAGTATTTTACAAACAACAATGAAACAGGAAATAACAAAGCATGCTCTTTGAATTAATACTTGGGCTAAAATACTCAAGAGTTGCTCTGCAGTTCATAAACTGCTCCAGCTGTGTGTTCATGGTTTATGGCATTTTGAGATCCGTGATTCTCAGCAAAATCAAAACCTTCTCCACAGTTGGGGACCTGCTACAGCCCGTGGGCTCTACTGTGCGGTGAAGATGGCAGAGGTGCACCATGTTGCTGCACAATGCCAAAAGCCAAGATAGCTCCCAGGCTGCTGAAGCAAAGTCCTCCCAGCACAGGAGAAATACGGAACATTTCTTTTCTTTCTGCTGTAAATACAAATAAATCAGAGGAGGAGCTGATGATACTGATGCTACGAAGATGAACCTTACAGTGGGATGAGGCACCTCTTGGGCCCGAAATGGTGGAGGAGTACTGCCACCTCTTGGCTAAATGCTAAAATGACCATGTCCAGGGGAAGACCATTCTGTCATCCACATCATGGACATTGCCGTGTTGTCTCCTAACTGGTGTCAATAGACTTGCGGGGGGGGGGGGGGGGCAGATTAAAATGTCTGACTTGTTCCATATTTACTCTGCTAAATAGCATTTGTACATGTGAACATTTATTAGTGCTTACCAGTATGGTTTCCCATCTACTCTGTTTGAAGCACTGTCCTAACAAGGGTGCCAGAAAAACACTTTAAGAGTCATTGTCTCATAGGAAGACCAAGGAGCAAAATCAGTTGATGTAAAGCAATCCTCCAGCCTTTCGGTGCTGGGCTTATCCCAAGGCAATGACATTTGAGGGGAGAGTTATGTTATTTTGTTATATGGTGGTGGAGAATTTCCAAAGGAATAAATTACATATCAGTGCTGCACTGACGCTAGGTAGGTAATGATAGTCTCAGAAGGGACTCAACAACATCTTGCAAACATCTGTGGTCATTTGTGTGAGTGCCAATTAACCTGTGGTGGTCTGGTAGATGAGGAGGGCTGGATCTTAGGTTCTGGAAGTTAAGGGACTTTTAAGAAAGGAAGATGTATTTCCAGACACTGACAGAGGAACTCTTCAGGTTCTTCTTGCAAAGCAAAAACTTCATGATGCTCTGTGCTGCTCTGCGACCCATCAGCTGTCGCCATAACTGGTTTAATTAAGTGTAGGGAGATGGTAGGGCAAGAGCATAGTGATGCAGGCTCATTCTTTTCTGCCATTGACTCAGAGAGTATCTTCAAGTCTGGTTTTGTGTATATTCTTCGACATCCCCTAGTAATGAAAATCTGGAAACCTCCCTAAGAATCCTTGAGGTGTACAGTCAAAAGAGTTGTACTTAGTGCCAAGTTATTACCAGCCCCTGTGCCCAGACAGCTCTGTGCCTTATGTTGCTAACATGCACAGGTCCTTCTGCTTAAAATCTGCTGGTTGGTTTGTGCCTGGCAGGAGAATGCCATCATTGATTACTTAATCTGGAGAGCAAGAATGGACTGAACATGGTCAATACTAATTACCTGGAGCCACTTAAGGCTATACAAGGCAGGGAATATATACATGTATATGCATTGTGTAGGAGTACACATCTGCACAGATAAACGTGCTGAAGAGAATGATTTTGCACTGACTGGTTCAGCAGATCTCAGATAGGACAAGGGGTAATGGCTTTAAACTGGAAGAGAGCAGATTTAGATTGGAAATTAGAAGGAAATTCTTCTAATTTTCCAGGTGGGCAATTGCCTAGGTGGGTTGTGGATGTTCCATCCCTGGATCTGTTCAAGGCTAGGCTGGATGGGATCTTGAGCAACCTGGTCTAGTGGGAGATGTCCCTGCCATGACAGGGGGGTTGGAACTGGATGATCTTTGAGGTCCCTTCCAACCTAAACCATTCTATGATTCTATGATTCATAGCCATGCCATGGGATCATGCTCTAAAATACAAAATTTTTGTATCCATACTATTCAACAACTTCAAAACTATTTCTAAGTTTATTGCAAAATCCCAGCTGAATTCAGGATCAAGGACAATCACTGTGATTTTCTCTCATATTTCTACATAAAACCTTCCCAGCTTATGGGTCTGCCACAGGAGACAAAGGTTTTTAGTCACTCAGTTTGTTGGCCTAAATTTATCAGTTACTCAAAACACCCTCCTCTAGTGAGCTGGCAAATGGAATTAGAATTGTCTGGGTCTTTTTTTAAATAAGAGAACCCAAATTGGTGTTCAAATACAAACCATAAAGCAGAGGTTTAAGCACTTCCTTCTTATTATTTTGGTTTTAGTTTTCCTGATAATTGGCAAAGCCGTCAGGAGGGGTTTTAGTTTTGCAGGACTGCAAGTGTTGCTTGGCTCTTTCCTTTCCTATGGGTAACAGTCTTATAAAAAGCTGATCTCTGTGACTGTAAACAGGAAAAAAAAAAAAAAAAAGAGTGTGTTGGGAAATACAATAATAGTTTGTCAGAAAAAAGCAAGCAAACTGTATCCAGAAAGCCTATATGTATTCGCCTTCCAAAACTGCCATGAAAATTAAACTTTTCAAGATGAGAAGTACTTACCAGAGTGGAAATTAAAATTAAAGTGCTGAATGTCCACAGATTTACACTCTATAATGATGTAGGAAAGTCTTTGCAATCCCTTGTTTCTCAGAAATCATCCTCCTTATTTCTGAAATGCTTTATGGTAGAACAACTTAATAGTAGGTTTCCCTGTTTGTTTTCTATGTTTTTAAAAATAAAATCTGTCTTTATAAAATATTTCTATATTTCAGGCCAACTTACAGAATAATTTTAGCACTAGGAGCTAAACTTTTGCAAGAACAGCTGTGGTACACTGCAGAATCGCTTGGCTTTGTGTGTGTTGCTGTGAAACATCCTCATTCTGAATAGATGCAGAACACGTTTAACCAATTTTTACAATATACATACTTTGCAATAAAGAATGAGGCCATACTTTCATGTTTATGTGTCAGACACAGATCAATGCTGTATCCTGCCAAGCTTTTGTAACATTTAAATATACGTGTGTGTATATATATATATATATGTTTTAATAGTACTAATTGCCTGATGAAACATTCTTCTACTTCCCATTCTTTCCCCTCAGGAGGCAGCTGTTTATAGCTTGTACCATGGTGAGGGAGAGCACATGGTTCAGACTTAGGAACAGGGTGTAATCAAGGCAGCTATAAAAATAATTTCACTTTGTAAAGGTTTCTCAGGTTTAATTGAGCTCTTAACAGGCACAGTAAAATGTGACGGTGGTGTGATTGACACAATTTGACCGTATCTTTCTACATGAGATCCTGAACAAAAGTGTATTTTGTTCCAGGGCAGGTTAATTTTGACTCCTGTTTCACTCCATCTTTGAAATTATCAAGAGAAATGGAAAGAGTTCCAAAATCCTGCAGTGCTTGATCTTCATCTTTCAGCTCTGCAAACAAAGGTTTGGTCTTATCTGCCCAGATATACAGTTACTTTCTCTTCTTGTTTTAATAGAGACTTCATCAGTACTCAGGGTGATGGAAGAAATGTGCAACGCCCTCACTAACATCAGAAGGATTCTGTCATAATTTCATTTCTATAACACACTGTGTTGGCTAAAAGAGAACTTGACTATCTCAAACATAACATTTTGAAAGTTTTTAACTTCTTGATCAAGGTGTCACACCTTTAAAGCAGATATTCACTCACCACCTGAGTAACTTTTGCTTCTTTCACTGTGTAAAGGGAGCTCCTCTATGCAAATACCCACACATACACACCTATCTGCCTGACCCTTGTTGTTAAAAGCATAATAGTTTTAATTCATAGATGTGATTTTCTTCCACTTGGGGCTTGTGCATCCCAGTGAGTCTGAGCAGGAAATCCTCAGGCAGGAGGCTCTGTGGACAGGCGCTCAACCTGGCCCTTGTGCACTGCCAGGGAGGAAACCTGGCATGGAGCAGAAGGTGAACGGATCTCACAACAACATCTTCCCCACTCACTGTGAGCCCCCTGGTTGAAAACATGCAGTCTGTGCATGATGAAGGAGAAAAGTACACTGAAGAGATCTTTGCACTTTTCTTTGCAGAGGTACTGTCTGCACTGCTAAGGTTCACATGCTGTAAGGCTCCTTCTTATGTGCTTATTCATATTAAGTAGCACCATTGAAGTCAGTGCTGTACAAAAAGCATTTACATAAGGCTTGGTAAAAGCCTACAAAGCCCTGTCAGATGAGTATTCTTATTACTGCTTCTGAATTATAGGTGTGGAAATTAGCACCGCAAGGCTAATCGAGGGGACTTGCCATTCAGAGCCAAGTCATCTGTTGTTTTAATCTACCTCTAACTCTCCCTTGTCCAGTGACTTTTGGTAATTGCCTTTCTAGACTCCCTGGTGAAATAATATTCGTCTCCTGACCCTGCCATCAGTGTGTGCTGGTGCTTCCCTGCCAGAGCAGGCTGGCCACTTTCTTCTTCCTCCATTAACAGAAGAAAACCAATTTTCCCCTCCTTCCCTGCAGACCTAATCTTTTCCTCTACCCTTGTCCCTGATACACCTAGGGCTTGTTCTACGGAGCAAGACAGGTACGTCATGTCCTAGGTTACGCTATCTAACCTTAGATCAATGTCCAAGCCAGAAATTATAAAAGCAAAAGAAATCTTGTGGGAGATTGTTGATTGAAAAAGTATTGGGGGGCTGGGGGTGGGGAGGGGCCATAGAGAAGCAATATTGCTTTTGCTGTAACTACTGATCTATTTGATACTGCTGTTTTTTAAATTGTTGTCAGGATATCTGAAACTGGGATAAGTACCTCATCTTGGCTGGTGCTATCTGTGAAACCTAAGACACAGGCCTGGACCTCCTGGAATCATCAACTCCAGTACCTTGTTGATACAGGCAACCACACCATACATTAATCTATAAATAAATATACTGGAAGGATGTTGTTCAGCAGAACTCTTTGTAAAAGACATACCTACAGCAAAAGAGAAATAAGGCACCTGGTGAAAACAGTGCTCAGAAAGAGCACCTGGCTCTGACTTACTACACTTCAGGCATTCCATGGGCCATAGCCGCAGAAATAAAATACAACTATTTCATTTCAACTAAGAAATATAAAAGATGGCATATTTCTACTATTGCTTGTTCTTCAATACCTTTTTTATTTCAGTAAGAAAGTTTATAGTCTTCCAAACTTCTGGGAAAATATAACCAAGAGGATGAAGTCCTGCAAAATGGAAGAATGAAAAAATTCCCTTAGCATCTCACAAAATTTCTCCACTGATAAAATCCTACTTTTCCTATTTTTGAAGTATCTATATGAGAGGAAAAAATAATTACAAAAACCTGCCCCACAGCTGTAAGTGTCAGACTGGCACAACTTTATAGCAGAGTGTAGCATTTTCATTGTGTTTATTTATTTATTTTACTGATTATAAGGACAAAGTTTTTATGACTTAGTTTGGATCACTGTACTACACAGTAGTTAACATTTGATGCTATTAAAAACAGTGTTTCAATCACCTGGAAAAGTCCATTTTGTTTCAGAAGATAGTCAGAGCTATAGGTTGACTCTGTTAGTGACAAGTATTTTCTACAGTCTTCATGTTATTTATGCATCATCTTATGTTTTCAGCTTCTTAATTAAAGTGGAAATTGAATGCATTTGTTTTAAAAGGGAATTAAGTGGAAATGATTGATGAAAAGTAGCTGCAAGAATTGCCACTCTCTGGAACTGCTTGATTTGGCTGTCACAGAGGACTTTCCAAAGGCTAAATTAGAAAGGCAAAACAAAGGAGCGTTATATGTTGAGACTGCAGATGGTAGTCTGAACCCTGGGGTCTAGGCAGATTAATTTCAGTATGAATTTATAATGCTTTAAGGATATACTGTTGCTGTATTGATAACAGTATAATTAAAGAATCACTGTAGATTGATTTAAAAATATACTAAGAACGAAACCTTGCAGAGAGACTAAAACTTCAGAGGAAAAAAATATCTTTCTTTCAAGGGACAGTTTGAGGGCGCTTTTCCCTTTTTTGAATATCCCAGTTGTCTTGCTGCTTCCAAGAGCTTTGATACTTGGCCAATACTTGAGCACAGAGTAATGAAAACAAGAAGAACTCTAAAACCTGAGTCGTATTTTTTTGCAAATGCCTTTGAAATGTCTGAGGGCAGCATTTCTTCTTTGAGGTTCACCTATTTTATATGTTTTTGTTGAGCCGAGTATAATTTGACTGACTAATATTGTCTAATGCACTCTAAGGTTTAGGGTCAGAGTGATGTATCAGCGTGCATTGCATAAGGTTGCTCTCACTGTATCCCATATGACTATTAATGAAGCAAAAGCAGAGTGATCAGAAAATAACGTGCTGGACATCGGCTTTCTCATTTAGGCCAATGCAGTAAAGAGTAAACATATTTTGTGTTTATATATATTTACGTATGTTTGAGTGACTGCAAGCTGATTAGTGTTCCTAATGTAATAATGTTCTGAGATGAAGCACAGCCAATATTCAATCTTGTCTCAACAACAGATTTAAAGTCTACCTCAAAGACAAGATTGATGGGGACAAGATATACTTTGGACTATTACTATCTTTTTATGTAGTATGAGAACTGAAGCCTGCATCCATGACACTGCACCCTGAACACAAAGACCAGCTCTGCTCTTCATCAGTCTTCAGTCTAATTAGGTCAAGAGCAGTGTGGGATATTAGGTGCATATTGTAGTAACAGTGACCTTATCTAGTGGGGAGAAAGTAAAAAGACAATATGAACACTGTTTGCCCAGGATGGGATGGCAGGAAATTTGAAGAAGGCTACTATGGTTTAGATTTGACCATAAAGGACACAGGAAATATTTATTTAGAATTAGAATTAGCACCTGCTCCTTCAGTGGTGTGGTAAGAACTGCTGAAAGGTGCCATTAAGGAAATGAGTAGGTGGAGGTCTGGGAGGTGACTGGGAGGTCTCCGAGCTGGTAAGCAGCTCTTTGCTGAGGTCCTGTTTGTATTTGTGGTGGCACAAGCAACTACAGGGAAAGTGCCCAAGGATGTTTTGTCTATACAGGCCTTCACAGGATTTAAGCAAAATATTATTAACTTGAAGGGCAAGTTTACAGTCCTCGTGAAGATCTCCTAGAACAATCGTATTCAGATGAACCATTTTCTCACTCAGAGAAGCGACTGTCAAAGTAGTTTATGACTCTCCTAGATCTAGGACTAATTATGCAGTGATTCTCTCCTAGTGATGAAGGCATGATAGACTGTTCCACAATTACATACTTGTCAGCTCTTACGATAGTGCCCCTGGCTCTCCAACAGGAACTTTTTGCTACGTTGACAAGGAAGGTGCTGCTGAGAAGTCCATCTGGGAAATTCTTATATGTGGTAAGGTTCCTTTGCCTTCCAAGGAAGGAAAAATTAAGGTATCTGGTGCTCAGTATCTATAGTACAACTGTAGTCTTTCAAGATCTGCTCATACTTTTTTCTTTCAGTGAGATTAATCTTTCCTAATTGTGGAGGGCTACAGTGTAGATGTCTACATCTGAGCTAGTCAGGTAATCACCCCTCATAGTCATTTGAGACCCAGTGAGTTTATTAGTTGCAGTCTGAGGCACGTTTCACCTCATCCCAGACTCTATTGACTGTGCTGAAGAGATCTCTATAGACTGTGAAAGGAGTTCCAGCAATGAGCTCAGATATACACATTTATTTTGTAGATCTCTAAAATTAAAGAAGATGTCCACACATTCAAATTCTGAAAATCAATAGTTCCAAAGGACATATCAGGTCATTAGAAGACAGGAGAAAGGAATCAGAACCTGCGTTCAGGGACTAATATTAGCTTCTCCACCTTATATTCAGACCACTTTACTGCCATACTTGGCCTAGATTTGTAAATGTAACTTCACTGGGCCCATATTTCCTTTTCATACTGACAGCTGTGCACAGACAAGGCATGGTCAGTACCTTGGGTTCGCAGGACTAGGTTTCATCATTAAGTCCTCCAACACATCTGAAAGGGAATGATCCAGTCTAGGAAAAAGGCTCAGAAAAAGTATTCTTCCCATAAGCAAGTGAGAAGCAAAGACTGAATTATGTCTCTCAAAAGCAGTGTTCAGCCTGTGCCCTGGGTAGAATATCAATGTGCTGGCCATCCTTTGAAGAAGGACACAAGGTACTCACTTTAACCATTACAGGTTTGCTTTAAGGGAGCTCTGGTTCTGTAAACAGGACAGAGCAATGTTTTCTTCTGGCAACCCACACATTTCGCAACAGCTTTCACAGGCTCTACCAGCAGACAAACAAGTAGCCAACTAGCAAGGACAGAAAGCAAACCCTCTCTTCAAACAGACAAACCTCTTTCCTAACCACAAGCTGTGGTGTGTGCTACTTCCCCAAACACATGGCAGTGACATGCTAGAGGGTGAGATGGGCTTGACGAGGGAGAAATTCAGGTGGAATTTGTTACAAAGAAGCTCTGCTGGACCACTCTACAATAAACCATTTGTTTTGAGGATATTCACTATCTCTGTTGTTCCTGTGATCTATTATTCTAAGAGCATAAACACAAGCCATGACTTACAAAATTAGACCCAATGTGGCCCAATAAGCTGCTCTGACAGTACATCTTCATAAGACATCGGTTTTATCCCATGTATTAATTTTATTGCCCTTGTCTCAACTTTCTGTGTCCATCTGGAAATGCAGAGGCCAGGACTGTGCCCTCCACTGTAGATGCCAGTGGACAAAACCGCCACAATGTGCTAGAATACTGTTGGCAAGAGTGACCTGAGAAGAGGGTTGTGTTGCAAATAGCCATACAGGTGGATAACAACTCTCATTTGAACATTTTTGTGTGGTTGTGTTGCAGTCTTCTTTAAGTAGCAAGTGAACTACTCATGCAACAAAACCGTGTGGCTTAGGCTGTGGACTTCTATCTCTGGCCGTGTCAGTGGAAGAGGTCACTGCTTTTGCCTAGTGGAGGTTGTTGTTTCCTCAGCTGGTAGAGAAATTGCCCATATGAGTACACTCTACCCTGTTAAAGTTAAAATGTGCCGGATGGTACATTAAGTATGGATCTGAGCTCCTGTCCTGTCACAACAGTACCCAAGCTGAAGGTTATTGCAACCTCAGTTGTGCTGACGCAACTGTTGGTATGGCAATGCTCAGGCTACCGTTAGCTTAGAATGGTTTGCTGGATGGCAGGCAAACAACAGTACAGGTAAAGGGCAAGAGATACTGAACTTATTTGGTCCAGTAGTGAACTTTTGCATTCAAAAATAGGACTAAGAAATCTAATTCTGTTGGACAGACTTAGCTGCCATGAAGAACAGAAGAGTCTATGCACCCACCAAGACATATTCAAGTCCTAACATATATAGCATCATTCAGGTTGGGAAAGACCTCTAGGGTCATCAAGTCCAATCTTCGTCCCAACACTACCGTGATCACTAGATATGACTCAATTTAAACTCAAGAAATGCAAATTCAGGACTCAAGAGTTGGATACATGCTTCCTATAATAAAAGAAATTAATGGTATGTAGAGGTTTCTTTTTCTTAGCATGTATTTTCTTTTACTATACCACATAGATCCACTCTTGAATAGAGTTGGTGAAAGAATGTACAGTAATTTCTCCTCTTTCAAAATGCCAGCAAAGTACCACAGTCCCACTACAACAACACAGCCCCAAAACCAAACACCAGTTACGTCTTGGTGGATGATATTCTCCCCTGCTACTTGCAACAGGTTCCCACAAACAGTAGTGTGCCTCAGCTTTGACAGACCATTTCATCAGACAGTGATCAGTGTTCTCAGTCAAAAAAGCACTTACTTATAAAACTTCGTATATCAGGACCATCTGGAGACCCCCACCATAACAGTGCAATAAAATATACTTTGAATTTATATTGTGACATTGTGCTTATTATAAGTTCAGCTCTTTCAACAGACATATAAACCAATAACTTTCCTTACATTAAATATTCCCCAGAGAAAAGTAAATTGACCTCTACAGGGATTTTCCGAGGATCAGAAAAACGTCCTTTCAGTATCTGTTTTCCATTACTGTAATTACAGAGGGTGATGATAATCCTTTCAGTATTATTGTTTCGACATGTGCATGATTTATAGTCGGACATCTAAGTTCATTTGATGCCGTTGTTGAGAGCAGCGCATTGTATCAGAGATAAAAGGAATGAAACAGACATGTAATCTGATAACTAACTTAACTTGTGAGCAGAATAGAAGTATGGTCTTATTTAACATGATTATAAATAACAGCTTAAATTTCACATCATCAGTGAAGTGTAAATGCTCTGAGATGGATACTATAAATAAACAATTTCACAAGAGGGTATCCATATCAGCTGATAATATTTGAATGAAGGGACAAAGAGTTTCTGCTGCGCACCCCAGAGCTGGGTCCTGCTGAAACTCCTTAGACAGGCAAAATCCTCAAGGAGATCAACAGGAAGTTCACGTAAATAAGCAGCAGTAAAGAGTCTGTTAAAAGCATCTCTACTGAATTAAAAGCCCATGTTTTTTTTAATGAAGGGGGCTCTGATAAATTGTGCCTACAAAGGTGATCGTACTTGCCAGCAGGATAAACTGCATCAGTGAGGGAATAGCTTGTGTGCAGAAGTCATTTTCTGTTCCCAGGGACAGGGGGAAGGTCATCCACAGCAACACCTGCACAAAAATATTTCAAACTAGCATGTGGTGGGATTTGCTTCATCTTATAGCAGGGAATTCCTAACAACAGCTTACCTAAAGCCCCCTGGTAAAGAAGAAAAATAGCAGTCATTTTCATACCAAAACTTTCCTCTTCAGAAAAAAGGACAGGCAGGTCTGCAGGCAGGATTTCAGGGTATTCCTATCAAGAAGCAGAGGTAGGGTTCTTGTCTTAGCTACTGGGCACCAGTTGTCACCATGCTGGGTAACATATCAAGCCTGAAGTACAGCAACCAGGACAAAAACACATTTTTGCTTCTGCTGCTCTTTCCCAATGTAATAACCCTCAGCTGAGGGCTGAGTCAGGCAGCTGGTGTCAAAGACCCCTTCAACAACCTTTGGGCAAGCTCCCGCAGCTCTCAAGTCAGATAACCCAGCTCTTCAGGGCAAACTAGCTCTGTGCAGAAGGTGTATCTGGCCACGTGCACGTGTCTACAGCTAAGCTGGTCATCCTTAGGTTCTCTTGTTGACTATGGTGAGAAGTAGGCACTTTCAGGGTTTCATCCTTCTGGATGAGATTAACTGTCCTAGAAGACACTACTTATCTCCAGTGACAGTGACAGTTGTATAAGGTGACTATATGTAGGTATCTGTGCTGGAGACTTCAAAAAGTAACTGAGATGAGACCCTTCTGAAGTGATTGGCAGAAATCAGCCTTTATTTTATAACATTGGCGGTGTTCTTTGTTTCCAGCTCATGCATTGTATTTGAGTAATGCAGTCAGATACTTTTCAAGCTTTAAAGCTAAATATTGGGATACAGGCACAATCAGGAACATCAATTCATATTTATTTTTAAATGAATTTATTAAAATGTGTTGAACCTTGGTACAGATACCCTTTCTTAGTAAAAATACCGTTTGTTAGTTAAAGAAGTAGCTTTATCCAGTTTCATTCAATTTTCTTTAGAAATTAAATTGTTAAATTTAAATAAAGCCACTCAGATTTTGCCAAACATTAAAAATATGGAACTCAGTATGATTTAGGCAACACATTCAAAATCTACTAGAATGATAAAACTAGTGATAAAAACCCAAAGTCCTACATTCCCCAGATTTACATTGTATTAGCTAATTATTTTCTCTGACATTTGATTTCTTTTAATTTATGTGTGTAACGGGACCAAATTCTTGTATGACAGCTATCATACTGAGTGGATGGACGGGACAGAGCCTTTGTTATAAATCTAGTCAAATCACTAACTGGTGCTATGTTGGTTTACATCAGCTGGAAGGTTAAGGCTATTATCTACCATTAACTGGGATTTGACTGAAAAATTACTGATGGAATGATTTCTATTACAAATATCAATTGATTCAAACCAGAATTTTTATGGAGAGTTTTAAATGGATTACGAGTAAAAATGGAAAATTTTTGAGGGGCAAAATTTTGTAAAAAGGTGTCCTATATCACCAAAATTGTTTCGTTTTGATAAAACCATAATAACATATGTAACTCAGTTTTTTTGTGTATGTGACATGAAACATCTCAGTGTATTAAAACATCTAATTTAAAAATAGTTTCAAACAAAAGATGGAAAAACTTTATTCAGAAAATGTTAACTGATAATTTCTAAACGTCCAATTTTTTTTTTTTCTTTCCAAAGCTTAGGAAGAAAGCAAATTTCAGCAAAGAAAACCTCATTTGTCAAAATAGTGCCAGTACAGAGCCTTACAGTCTGACAGCAACAGTTTGTCCAGGTCCCACCATGAACGTCTCTCCTGTATTTGAAGTCCCGTGTGAAAAAGCTTTGAAAATAGGAACTAAGGAGGAACACAGTTGAAGTTGTATTAGTCCAACCTCCTTTTCTCCCTGATGCAATGCTAATACATTCTATTAAAAAAATTCACTTATCTATGTGCCTTGAGATCAAAAGGTATTTAAAACATCAGCTGTGATGGTTGTTTAATTAAACTAAGAGAGTGATTTATTAGTTATGGCTAATAATTACATACAAATTTATTTTTTTTAGATTGTGAACTGTGTTCTTGAAATCTGCCTGAAAGTAGCTGCATATTTGACCCTCAGCAGCAACAACAAATGGTACACAGCAGCTCTGACATGCTATCAGAGTAATGGATCATTTTAAAGAGCCTGGAAATGATTAAATATGGGTGCTGCTGCATGCAGTCTTTAATTGATTGATTTGAGTTTGCGGTCAGAAAATGACTGTCAGCTACAGCTTATCTGTAATTATCAGTAATCAAAACCAGACTTTTCTCCCTTCCTAATGCTGTAATGCTCTTGCAGTGCTTTTGACATATGTGTGACTCAGGCATGCATCTGTAGTTGCCTAATAGTTTTAGCCTGAATATCAATATGCTCCAATACACGCTTGGTAGAAAAAGAAATACCTTTGTATATCTGAAATAATGGCTGAGTGAGGAAGAGAGAAATTGGCAGGGGAAGGTCTGAGGTTTAGGATACTCTGTTCATGTTGTGCTCCTGACAAGAGAACAGCAAAGAAAAATCACATGCTTTCTTCCCCCTCACCCTTGTTTGTTTACTGGATGAAGAGCAACTAAAGCGCTCCTGGAACAGGAACAAATTTTATTCCGTATCAGTTAAAGAAAACAAACAGAATCATCCATCTCTCTTGGGCATCCCTCTTGGACTGATAAGAAAGACATTTGCTTTTGTGTGAAGACCCTGAAAATTGCTCTGAGACCTACTTTGACGACACAGCCTGAACAAGAAGATGCTCACACTGATGGAGCTACTGTGAAATGTCATCAGCATCCCTATTTCTCCAGAAACAGAAGGAGCTTTCCTGACATTTTTTGACCTTTTTTGAGAGGACTGATGTACTCCAAACTGGTGCTCTTTGAGTGAAAAGAGGAGGGAAAAATGGATCCAACTCCTTTTGAAAAAAACAAAAAAAACCTGCTCAGATCTCATTCAATTTATAAAACAAATTATTTGGTCATCTAATTCCAGAGCAGAATCAGGATTATGAATACTAAGGGATAGAAGATGCTTCCTGCAACCAAAGGTGGGAGAATAGGTCAGAAGCTAATTAGGGTGTAGGTCTCATCCCTTTGCAGCATGCCCTGTTTGGTATTTCAGATGGCTTACAACTCACTTTGTTGATCTTTTAAACCCTGCTTAACACCTCCAACACTTTTCTTGAGTCCAGCTCAAGGATGTACCTGACCATGCACCTGAAGAACAGGCACCACATCACATATCACTGCAGTGCCCAAATCTCAGTTAGATTTAGCTTTTGTATCTAAACTAAATTTCCCCTTCAGGATGCATACAGGAATTATGCTCTGTATAAAATGGCTTGGAAGCTATGGACAAATGAATAACCTGTCAAAATTTGAATACTCCCTTTTGACATCCCCTTCTGTTGATCACAGAGTGATTCATTTCCACGCATATGAGAAGCATGTGAGAGTTGAGATGTGCAACAGGTAAATCAGAAAACACAAGTCCAATTTTTCTGGTGTATTTCTAATGGGGTGGCAAAAAGAAGGGAAACTCAATGGAGAAGAGGCTTTCTGCTTTCCCAGCAGAAAGGGATAAAACTAAAAAAAAGTCAGGGAAGATAGTAGTGCTGCAAATGAAAAAAAAATGTAGGTTATGTTATGCTGATGTATCCAGTACATCCTGTCTCCTTGTGGTAAGCAGCTCAAGTGATTCAGTAAAAGATGAAAGGTGAAGATATAGAAGAATTCTCTAGAAAACATATTTTCATAACAGCCTATCCTTCCAACATCTATTTGCAAGCGAACATCAGTGAGCTTTTTTTTAGATGTTTAAGAAGAATAAATCCCATTAAATGTAGGTGAGGAAAATATAATCCTCTTAATCAGATGAGTCATGAAAGCATGCAGCTTCCTCACTGTGGATACATTCTAAATAAATATGAGAAAAGAAGACAAATTGCTAATAAAAATACATCTATATTTGTTGAGAAAGACCTGAAGAGTATTTTATTTTTATGCTTTGCATAAAGACTTTCATCACCAGCCACTTTGATAAAAATACCTAGGGAATCTGCTACTTTTGTCTGTAGGACTTGGTCTCTCTACAGTCTTTTGGGCAAGAGTCTCATAAATATGCTTTATAAACAGGTAACATCACCTCCTATTAGCTAACGCTGGCAGAGCAATGCATGCCTGCCTGCTGCTCCACTCCAAAACACATAGATCCTGGCTGCACTTCCTATTTTTTTATTTATATGCTAAAACTGCAAAGCGCTTGCACGATGCTTGTCTGTCACCACACAAGTCGTCTCGCAAAAAACCTACCGAAGTATATGTGGTGAAAGATAAGTATGCACTGTGCTGGACAAGGGCCTGAAAAACTGGAACCGAAATGCTGAGGCCAAACAGCTCTCACTGGTCAGGGAGATTGATGGTTGAGAGCAGTATGGTGTGGTCTCGGACAGCTTCAGGATTTCTACCTGCTCCAACATCAAGTCAAAATCCAACAGTTGGCCACTCGGCATGCTGCCCCTCTTCTCAGAGTAGGCGAGAATAAAAGATAAAGCCCTAAAGCAGCCCATGTGTCTCTATCTCCTTTTGTCTTGCTCCCTGTGAAATGTATTGTCAATATCACTCTGATACCACGCCTTTTGGTTTTGTGTTTTTAATTCCTGGAAAAATCCTTTCAGCAGAAAATACTGGGGGAAAAAAAAAAAGGGAAAGAAGCTCTTTGTGCTTTGATACCTGCAGAGGGAAGATCCCTGCTGTTCCACCACTTCCCAGCAGCTCCCTCATCTATCAGGGAGGTGTTGTGTTGCACTGGATAGAAATGCTACCCCAGAAAGTGTTAAAATGTTGCAAGAGAAGGTGCCAATGGAAAAAGTACTTTAGCCCCCTTTGAGTTTCTCTCTGACAAGTCCTTAAAGGAACGAGAGTTGACAGGATGATAAATTTCTACTGCAGTTCTGAGATTGAAAGTGCAACTTGGCACACAGTGATACCATTTCTTAATCAGTTCAAGACGGACTTGGAAGAGGCATATTGTCTTGGTCTTCCACATCTTGACCAGAGAGAATGTGCAGCACCAAGCTTAAATTTCACCTCTGATTTTTCTCAGGTGGCTATGTAACTGAAAGACTGACTAAAGTGCTGGCACATTCACTCATCTGAAATGCAAACTATATTCTGGTGAGATGTTTTGCGTGTTGCTGTGAATTAAGTGAGAGCTGGGGCACAGGTCTGTTATACCCAGTAGCAAAACTAGAAGAAAATGAACCCTTGGAGTGGCAGAAGAGTAGAATTAGTGACAACCCTGGTGGGAACTGCTGCAGCTTTTCAGGATGAACCACCTGCCATTGGGTGCTAGCGTGGGAGGTGAAGTCAGGATAAGTTAGCTTGCGCTATACCAGACCCAGCTGGTCCACACATTATGTCCCTAGAAGGAGTATTGTACGTGGAAGGTGTATGTTCATGTGCTGATGGTTTTTTGCTACGAGTCACCACCTGAACTAATGTGCACTAAAAGCAATGGAGATACTCCTATTGACTCCACATTGCTACAGTGGCTTCTGGGAGTTTACGTGGGATAAGTGGCTATGCATGTCCTCTGATCACTGAAGAGTCCAGAATATGTTCATGGCTTCATAATTTACAACAAAAAAAGTGATAATTGTGCTCATCTAATCTGCCACCCTGTACAACGTAAACCACAGGATTTCTTTAAAATATCTGGATTGGATTTCAGCCTCACTCCTCAATGAGCTGCTCACCTTAACTAAGCTCATTGTAAAGGTCCATTTAAAGTCCTGTTTCTAGTCAGAGTATGTCATATCTCATCTTCAAGCTGATTGCTTCTCTGGAGCCTAAAATCTCCTCAGGAACACTTTATAGGTTCCTCTTCTATAATGTTATTGACTGACTTTGCCCAGAATTCCCAAGACCTCAGAAGACCTCTATATTGTGTTTTGGTTTATTTTTGTGTCTTATTGCAGGCTGTTTTCTTATACTTCTGTGTATGAAGATGTGAGCTCCCACACAAAGAAACCCACAGACCACAGTAACCTCTTGGATAGAGGAAAAACGTCTCCTGTTGTTATGTCCATTTTTGGAAAGTGTGCATGAACTACTCATAATCTGAGTTCATCCAAAACTATTTTTGAAGTCTAGTTGTCAGCATTTTTGTCTTAGCAATATTTCTGCTCTACATTGAAAATCACTAAACTAGAACATCGTGGCATTAAGCTTTCAAAAAGAAGAGTCAAAAATAGTGTAGAGTTGAATGTACTTTTTAAATGCCAATAAAGCTAGAGAGCTTATCTCCCACCCCAAGAAAAGAAGTCATGGATGCAATATAATCCTGATTTTCTTATCTCTCATTGTAAAATATGTTAGATGACAGGTTTGGTTTTTAGACTTTTCTGCACATCTAATACTTCTTTTAGTCATATGTTCATCAAATGTAGCCTGATAGCACATTGGCTATTGAGGGCTAATAGTTGCTATTTTCCTGTGAACAGATTTGGTAAAACCTCACCCACATGACCAGTAGAAATTAAAAAAAAGTGTTTGCTACCAACTTGAGACCTCCAAAAACATGAGTCTTCCTTCACATTTGCTACCATTTGGTTAGCCCTTTCCAACTCTGGATCTTACTAGGCCTCTTGGGTAAGTGTCTTTTATTCCTTCTTGTTGATATAAAAAGGTAGTTCTGCTCAGTGGTCTGAACAGTGATTGCCCACCAACATTTGTCATAACTTGTGTTTTCAAATCTCCTCTTTTCCTGAAAGAGCCCTATACATTTTTAATTAAGCTTCTCATACCAGTTGTTTTACTATTCTGTTTTCAGAAGTCAGAGCTATTAAAACTTTTATAGGTGGAAAACAGTCAAGAACTCTCTTTCACTAAATTTAAAACTTGCAATCAAAAAATATAGGAAAATAAAATGCATTTTAAGAATTAATGAAAATTGTTATAAATATAATAAATCTTTCATAGGTACTTCTTTTGAATCCTCTACATATTTTAGTCGGTCAATGCCAACTGCTAACAATTATTGGGCGTCTGTTAACAATAATTTTTCATGTAAGCCTGTTATTACTTATGTTTGCAATTCTTGTTGATTTTCTCCCCAAAACTCCAAACAATGATGGTCATGTGCTTCAGCAGAAAGTTCCTAAATGCCATTTTACAGATCTGCTGCAGTACAAAGAGGAGTTCATAAATACTGTGGACAAATATTTTTTCTTAAGTAACAGTATTTGCTCTCATTATTCTCACTTGATGATAATGTGGGTATGTAAATTGTAATGATCAGTAAAACCTCAATAAACTTCAGAGGTTTGCAAAAGAGGGCTCTTCATCCCAATGGAACATTCTCTTACGTTAGTTTCCTGCTATGTTCTGATCTGGCAGAGACAGAAAAAAAGAAGATTTCCAAGAATTAATATCTCTTCTTAAAATAAATCTTGGCTTCTAAATATCAAAGATTATTTTCCCATTAAATGAGATGCACGTGCTGCAAACTTTGGTTCACAAAGACCCTGGAAAAGATAGAGAGGATATATGTACATTCCTGTGCATATCCTATAACCACATCAGTCCTTTGCTAAAGAGTGATCCTAGGACAAAATAATATAATATCAACTCTTTATAGGAGCAACATCAGAGGGAAATTAAAAGAATTACACAAACCTAAGCTTATAGGCAGCACTTCCCTGCTCATAGCATATAGCACGCAATTCTAATAAAAACTAGAAAACATTATATTCTACTAGCATTCTGTTACTATAAGGTGTGTCCAGCTAGCAAGAGCAGCTATGTAAGATCACTTGGAAGAGATTCAGCTGTTATACAAGTTGTCGTTCTGCTGCTGTGGTGGTTTTAACCCACTCCTTTGGAATGGGAAACCTACACAGAAAATGACCCAGTCTTGACAAACAGCTTGATAAACCTACTGACTACAGGATGCTGCTTCCTAACTTTTAAGAAACTTTTATTTAAAGTGCTATAAAAAAGCAGAGTCCAGAAATTAAAATGGAAAATCAAGTGGTGTATAAGAATGACATTTAGGGCAGTGTTCTCAGTACCTTAATATATGCGTAATGCACATAGGACTTCATTAAGGTCTTCTACTCATCTTAATTCCTCTGATTTAATTGAAATGCATCCATAGCACAGAATCGGGTGAACATCAGTTGGATTTCCATACATATGAAGGATATGCTAAAATAATAAGGCATTTAGACTGGGGACTTTGGTTTGGTTGCTAGTGGCTGGATTTTTTTTCTTTCTCCCAAAATCAGTGCTCTATAAAAGCTACAAAGAATGATCTAATTGTTAGCAGCAGAAGGGAGTATATATACTAGCAAAGATAGTACACTGGCTTGCTCAGAAAATGAATGGGAATTGCTTTCAGAAAGCTTATCCTGTAAATACATGTTATTCCTTCTGCAGGGACCCAGTGGAATTTCTTATCCTCCAATGCAGTGAAGATTTCTTTTCACAAATGAGGATGAGAGAAACTGATAATGTGTGTGCTTATTCTAGTTGGACCTTTCAAGGCCATTTTATAGTTGCAAATATTTTGCTATGGTGTTGTAACCCATAATTATAAATATGAATCTTTGGCAGCATATTAGATACTCTAAAACATGAAAGCTTAATAACATTGATAACTATGGCCGGTAGATATATAATTATAGAATCATAGAATAGAATCACAGAATCATTTAGGTGGGAAAAGACCTCTAGGATCATCTAGTGCAACCTTTGTCCACCATCTCCCCAACCCCTAGACCATGTCCCAAAGCACCACGTCTTCCTGTTTTTTTAACACCTCCAGGGATGATGACACCACCATCTCCCTTGGCAGCCTGTTCCAATGGCTAATCGCTCTTTCAGTAAAGAGTAAAGAACTTCTTCCTAATATTCTATCTAAACCTCCCCTGGTGCAACTTGAGACCATTACCTCTTGTGCTTTCATTAGTTACTTGGGAGAAAAGACCAGCACCAGCCTTGCTACAACATCTTTTTTAGGTACTTGTAGAGAGCAATGAGGTCTCCTCTCAGCCTCCTCTTCTTCAAGCTAAATAATCCCAGTTCCCTCAGGCACTCTTCATACAACATACTCTCCAGACCGCTCACCAGCTTTGCTGCCCTTCTCTGCACCTGTTCCAGCACCTCAATGTCCTTCTTGTACTGTGGCACCCAAAACTGGACACAGTCCTCAAAGTGCAGTCTCATGAGCACTGAGTACAGGGGCACAATCACCTCCCTACTCCTGCTGGTCACACCGTTGCTGATACAGGCCAGGATGCCATTGGCCTTCTTGGCCACCTGGGCACACTGCTGGCTCATGTTCAGCCAGCTGTTGGCCAGCACCCTCAGGTCCTTTTCCACCAGGCAACTTTCCAGCCACTCCTCCCCAAGCCTGTAACGTTGCTGGGGGTTGTTTTGAACAAAGTGCAGGACCCAACATTTGGCTTTGTTAAACCTCATACAGTTGGCCTCAGCCCATCACTCCATCCTGTCCAGATCCCTTTGCAGAGCCTTCCTACCCTCAAGCAGACCAATACTCCTGCTGAATTTTGTGTCATCTGCGGATTTACTGAGTGAGCACTCAATCCCCTCATGCAGGTCATTGATAAAGATATTAAACAAGACCGGCCCCAGAACTGAGCCCTGGGGGACCCTACATGTGACCGGCCACCAAGTGGATTTAACTCTATTCATCACAACCCTCTGAGCTCAGCCATCCAGCCAGTTTTTAACCCCCTAAAGAGTACACCTGTCTATGCCATGAGCTGCCAGTTTGTTCAACAGGATGCTGTGGGAGATGGTGTTTGTACAGTTCATCTACACAGCAAAGTGTTCTTTGCGGTGGAAACACCCAGGAACTTCACATTACAAATAAGGAAAAATGGGAGTATGAAAGGCTGAAGAACTTCCAAAGAAAGGTGATAGGAGAACTTTGATCACTTGCCTTTATTTTTCCAGTATTTCAGCTACTAGTTTTCTTATTCTTTATGTGTTCATGTTCAGTATTCACCAAAACAGACTCTTTGTGATGCCTGAATATTCTCAGTCCTCTGAATTGCAGAGGTAATTAAAAGAGAGCAGATAAAGAATATTCTAAGATACCTTTTTGTCAGCACTTTGACCTCAAGCCTGTGAAATTAGGAAGAGTTCTTAATATATTTGGCACTTCCTCTTTTCTAATTCTTACAAACATATTTTTTAACTCTATTCCTCAGGGATTTTATTCCTAACCTATGACATTTCACAGCGTAGTACAGTTGTCATTAATTAACGCCTGATTCTCTCTACAGTATTCTAAATGGCAAGATCTGTGAAATGTAATCCAGCCTAAGACAGCAACATAAAATGCCTACATTATCACAAAATGGCCTTTTATTTTCCATTTATCAACAGCTAAATGCAGCAAGATGCTTACCAAAGGAAGCTCAATTCAATTGCTTACAGAAGATATGCAGGTCTCTAATGACTAGCATCTGATTCCTTTTACAACCATCAAAATGCACTTAAAACATCAAAATAGACATTTCATTTTACCTAGGATTTGAGGTAAGATAGATACATAAGCCATTTAAGTTCCACAAGGCTAAATACATAAACTGGGAAAATAAAAAGCAGCCACTAAAAGCTCTGATCTTTTTTCTCTAAAGACAGTGGAAAAAAATGTACCAAGCAAATATTTTTTTCAAAACCATCTCTTTGTAAGCTGATGGTGAACTCCAGCTCACTTCATTTAAAGACCTAATCCTGGTCCTTATTAATCAGGAATGTCATGTGTTCTACTGCTGAAACATTTGTTGCTAATTCGAGAAAATAATAAAACATTGAGCAGTTGTGAGCAATCTCAGCTCTTGAAAGCTAATAATACACAGCTCTTATTTTACCAGTGATTTCTGCTCAGCCTAACTGTAAGTGTAACAGAATTAAATTACTTCTGTATAATACCACTAGCTGTTCCCTTTTTTTTTTTTTTTTTAACAGATCCTTAAGTGCAACCCCACTACATAAATATGTCTCCTTTACTTGGAGTAATGGAACCCAGGCCAGGGTGAGTCTAGTACTACCTAACACCTGATTTTCTGGGCTATTTATAGAGATGATCTTTAAAGCAGCATTAATGTGACCCATTTTAGAGTGACTGAGAATTTGGCCCAACTTTCTGGCCCCTCCCAGGGCTATAGCTGTCAAGGTTTCGAGTAATGGAATCCAGTAGCATGAAATAGTAAATTTATTTTGCTTAGGCTCACACACACACTCACACACACACAGTCATCATAATTTCCTATGACATTTAAGAGAAGAAAAACTCTCTCATACATAATATTCTAAAGGTTGAATATTTGGCTACCAGTTTTTTCCAAAATAACTATTAAAGTTGTAATCTAAAGTGTTCCAGGCCACAGGGCTGGGTGGTTAAATTACACACTGAGGGGGAGATGGGCTGTGAACACTCAATGTGAGCTTTATTCTCTCCAAAAAATCTTTCATTAGGGAAAACCTAAGAGAGGCAACTCAATTTTATAATAAGAAAGTGCCATTTTTTTTCTATTGAACTGACCATTTTGGAAACTCAAAGGGTTCCAAGCATACTATTAATTTTTTACAATGTCAGCATGCTTTTTATAAACTGCTGGGGTATTTTTTTCTGAATTTTAACCATCGTCCGTTTTGGAAATATTTTATACTCCAGAGGAAAGATTTTGCTTTCCCCGAAGTGAGGAACAGTATCATATTTAAGCCGTATGATCTATTTTTAAAAATGCCATAAATATGAAAAAAACCCTTTCCAAATTGTTCGCATTATAAACAGCGCCTAGCAAGGGGTTTGTTTGCTTTTGTTCGCTTTTGTTCTTAAAGGAGGTTTCTTACACGGACTTCCTCTGCGAGCGTTAGGGTGAAGGCTCAGCACTGCTTAAGCTTTGATGAGTCTGACAGCACAGAAGGCCACATGGATGGACATATGTCCATCGTCCTTGTGGCTACCTCCCATGTAAGTGATCCAAAGGCCACCAAAGCCAGAAGAAGCCTTTCCAGCAAGGACAGCAAGCTTTCATCAAACCATCTGAATGGGCATACCATCAGAGCAGATACTCCAGCATGCAGTGAGATAGGAGAAATGGAGATCCTTTGGGAATATGTTCACTTGGTCTTGATTCCACGGTATCACAGTTGCCTGCTAGTGTGCATCACCAATATGGTCAAAACTCGTTTATGAATTGTTCCATCTCTCCCTTCTCTGAACCATCTCATTCTGACAAAAGGTAGGGAGTATATTGTTCTGCATCTGTAAGTTTGAAAGGCTGATTTAAAACCTACTCCGTTATAGCTGAAATTAAAACATGAGAAATGTTGTGTCTTTCAAAAACCACTGCATCTTTCAAGAAGTGTTTTTCCCATATCTTACATACAATATTCTGTACTTTTAACCTAGAAAGTTTTAAGGACAACATTTTAATGCTATATTACAAATAAGCTACAGCTATTTCCTCTTTGTAGTTGGGCTGATGGCAACGAGAGGTACTAAAGGCAGATACACTCGCCCTTTCCTTATGGTCCCCACCATCTCCAAAAAAGATTAAAACACGTTCCTAGGGTGAGTATTTGCCGCACAAGCCGTGGGGAGTGTGTCTGGCACGAAGGACCTGCTCAGCCATGGTGGAGTTCTGGTGTGGATGAGCAGTGTGGCTCTTCTACCAAGCTGTCTCCAAGAGCTAACAGGTTTTAGGCCACCCGCTTGCATGTTCCTTCCTCCCTTCCCCTGGTTTAATAAGGAGGTGAGGCCTCATCTTTGAAACAGCACCTCTTTCCAGGATTTTTTTTTTTTAATTTATTTATTTTATTTAGAAGTGGCATATAAAAGGCACAACCTGGCAAAGGGACAGAGCCAAAGAATTCAGTAGCTCTCTGGAGAAATCTGTTACAGGCCTGGGATTTTTCTCTAGTAACCCAAAGGAATTAATCTCCTCCTTTCACATAAACAAGCCTTATGCGGAGCCTAGGTAATAAAATAATTACAACCACACTTCACATACACATTACCATCTGCCCTTTTCTGTTCTGACAGCAGTTCTTCCTCAGGCTTATGTGAAAAGGCAAAAAATGATTAGTGGAGAACAAAAACATACAAGTAAAGAATAATGTGTGTTTCCTTATTAGAGAGCCTAGGTCCTCTCCTCCCTTCTTATTCCAGTACATACAGGACTATAAAACACAGAAATGTTCACAGGATATTAAGTATTAAAGCGCTGATGTCAGCAAGCCAACAAAAATGCAAAGGACAATATACAGAAGTGTTACTGGGGCTACCACTGTAAAGTATTCATTTTATGATGAATTTTAAAGTTAACCCAAAAAACATGTAGATATGGTAAGCACATAAATTTCTAGGTTAACTAAAGCACATTAGTCCCATACATTCTGCTCCTTCAGAAACAAATTGTTAGTGCAATCAGATGGAAATACAGCTGAGTCCTGACATATTTACCATAAGCAACAAACCCCTTCATGTTTTGGTACTCTTCTTCATTGCTTTGCTAACTACTTATGTTATTTCCTAATGTCCATCAGGCCCAGAGAGGCATCAAGACAAGAAACCAGTTACATGTATAATGTGTAAATAGTTATTCAATCAGTAAACTTCTGACTCTGGAATTTCTTTTATGTTAATTTACCACCTACACTTTTCCTTTGCTCCTAGGAAAATAGCATAATCTCTGTTTGCCTTTTATGTCAAGAACTTGTTCACTATTAATCTAAGTTATGCATGATGACACTGATACCACATTGACATTGACAGGCATTTCACCAGTAATTGCCACTGAAGACTTTATGGATGTGTGTGTATGTGGATGTATGTGTATGAATATGTGTGAGACAGAGACAGAAAATGTGCGTGCAGCCTTTTCAGAGCAAATAATCTGGGAATCCTGGCATTTTTTAATCCCTCAAGTGTGTGCAGTGCACAAGGAGTGACCTGTGGGCGAATTGATGTAGAAACAACACATTCCTCACCCTTTCCTAGAAAAATCCTGCCAAAAACCTTAGTAAATGGTGCAGAACAATTTTTTTTCAATTGGGCCCCAAGGAGTCACAAGTAAGAAACAGAGAGACAAAGGAAGGTAGAAAGCATCTATGCACTGCATGCTCAAAAGTGCATTTATAAAAAAAAAATAAATTAAAAAAGGAGGAGGTTGGGGAGAGAAAGGTTTACAGTTTGGTCATTTTATCCCTTGAGTGCCATTAAATGTTCCAGGCTGCATGTATCTGGGACTGTGCCAGGTGTTTCATGTCCTTTCCATGGTGTTGCTGAACATTCCTGCTAATGGCCAGATCCTCTCAGACCTAAACCTGCTGACTCTTCCAGGTAAGAAATAACATTCGAGAAGGTGTTAGTGATGTGAGCTAAGCAAAAGCCCTGCAACACAGGATCTGTGCAGAAAGGATTTCCCTCTCTGCTCCACGCTGAAGCAGTCAAAGCTTTTGGTCCCTATGAAAGTTGAGTGGCCTGTTCCTCAAATGCAATGATCCGGTTTTAATCTCACCAGGAGCTCAGAACTCCTGTACCCAAAGGAAGACCATCTGAGGAACAATTCGGGTCGCTCTGGTTGGGGAAGATTGCAAGATTAGATCTTGCTGTACAACACACACATCCCCAGCATCCTTTTTCTTTCTTACATGGGGTCATACAGGCAATGAGGGACACTACTGTGGTTTGTATGGAGTGCTTTACATATTGGACTCGGCATAATGTTTATCAAGTCTTCCTGTCTCTGAAGGTGTGATGGAAAAACATACTCTATAAAGCTACAATTGGGTGCTGATGCAGAGCTAGAGCGCCTCTTAAATATTGTTTCATCTTTGAACATCTTGGGTTTCTGTTCACTTACCACAATCTCTCTTGATTTTTGTTTAATGTGGGGAAAGCATATCGCAGCCATCCTGTAGGGTAAAGGCAAATGCATTTCTTCTATAAGGAAGAGTTAGACAGGACAATTCCATAACCAGTCCCAGACCCACTTCTGCTATACACATTTCAAAACATATTGTGATGGTCTTGCTGCTCTCCCTAAACAGCTGGACACAGTTCACTAAATGACCTCTCTCCATACAAATCTCAAAAAAAAGCCTAGTATTTCCTGATAAGCCATCTTTTCTCTGTTTCTTTAATTTTCTTCAAGGGATTGCTCTCTTGTGTGTAGCTCCTTTGACTACAGTGGCTTAAGTTTTAAATCTACCCTTAATGCTACTACCGTAACAAATGGAGCATGAGACTGACATCTTCTGGATACCATGACATGTAAAACTCCCACTTTTCTTTGTCACTATGTTGGGCATGTTTTCCTAAGAAACAAGGAAAGTGCTTGCTCTAAACTCCTGTCTCTAACCAAGGTTTGTCCACAAAGGGAAAGAACTGGAGTCTTTGTTTTTAATTGCAAATACATACTATGCTTTCAAATTGTTTTCCTTACTCGGCAATAGGTTTGACTGTTTAGGTCTTTTCCTTGCTTCCCCTTTCCTCAGCAGGAGACAATATGGTCCTCTTAGCCCCTAAGAAACTAAAGATCTTTTGTGTTTCTGTGTTTATCTTGAATATCTAGGACTTTGCACCAGTTGCTTTTTTCCTACTTAATAAGTCTGTATTTCAAGGGTAATCTGTTGGAAATGGCATGGACTGAATGACAAAGAAACACAGAAGCAAAAGGAAAAGACTATGATGCATATGCTGCCCAAACTTTCCTTCACCTCCTCCAGCCCCCTCAAAAGTAAACCCCCCACTAAAACCCAAAGCTCGACGTGAAGCATATGTGAAAGCAATATCTTGCTCCAGAGAATTGATGTCTTTATGCTACCCTTTAAAATATTTCAGATAAATCAGTCAAACAAATAATGGAAATCTAAATTAAACCAGTTGGACAGAGTCTAGAAGCCCAGTGTTCCTGGAAGTGCTGAAATAACGTTCCCTATCAGCCAGCAAAACATTATTTAACAGGAAAAAAAAAAACCCCAAACCTAAATCTAATTGGGGCAATGGGGTAACCTGATTTGCAGAACATGGCTGTTTTTTAAATACTCTCCAAACTGATTTTTATTTTTAAAGCACTGCTGCTGTTTCAATTAAGCACATATTTAGCTGAAGGAATTGCCATACCAACATTCAGGAGCCTGAAAGAGGCCAGTTAGAGCAGTGTCTTGTCACCCATCAGCAGCATAGGTAGGTCTACATTGCTGCTAAAGCAAACACAGGCTTCTGTCCTGCCTCCACCCATCCTTATTCACAGTGATACCTATAATTATAATTATCCTGTAGTGCTTGGTGATGTCATATACATTACCCCTTCAAGTGGCACATCTGCTGCTTCTCCGTTTCCTCTAAAGACCTTTAGCTCTAAGTTATGTAGTGTCCTTGGAAGTAATTAGCTGTCTCCAGTCATTTTCTGCTTATGTAAAAACTAAGAAATGAAAAAAACCCAAGAAACAAACCAAAAAAAACCCCCAAAACCAAGCATCCCCTGTACCATGTGTGTGGTGACTCCACATAGATGCCGGCAAGTGCAAGCAAACTAAACATGCTCATTATTAAGACATGCAAACACTTCATGATGCCATGTGAAGGTTGTATGTCATATTACGCAAAGTCTCCACAGAAGAGTTTGCACTTGCAGGAAAAATAAAGGAAAGTTAAAAGATAAGAAGAAAAAAAGCTATATTCATGTTCAGCTTCCAGTAGTATTTGAAAATACAGACTTTAATAATACAGCTTAGTGAACCTGCTGGCAGAACTGCTGCCATCATTCCCCAAGAAATTTGGAAAGCCAAGGGTGGTCTTTGTTCTAAATCACAGGGCTGGGAATCAAGTTCTTGATTCTAGAAAATGCCAAAACTTCCCTCTGATCCTCAGCAAGTGCTTCAACATTTCAGCCCCCTTGACCTTTCAGTTTTCACACAGATTAAATACCTAACACATTTTAACCCAGCCTATTCTCACTGAATGTCCCTGAGCCATGCTGGTAGTGTCCTTTGAGGGCTAGCACTGGAGCACTCCAGTGGGAAGTGCAAATAATTAGTAATACTGGGGCTTTTTTGTCCCCGTTCTGAAACACTTCAGTGAGAATTTCACCTCCACTAAAACTGCATGATCAGGTCAAATCCCATTTGTTAAACACTGAGCACCACGGATGTAAATTTATACAAAATACAATAAAGTGAATACATTGAAGCTCAAGAAATATACCAAAAAGAAAGGGTTTTCTTGTGTTATAAAATGTGTATTAGCTAAACTTTACATTTGAAATGCTGGTCTCCTGTGAACCTAGAATATATTTTCCGTATGTCCATGTGTTGGAAGTTTCATAAAATGCTGAGCACGTATATCTAAAATAGCTCTGACAATGTATAAAAAACTCTAAAATATTATGACATGGCCAATTTCCATGCTTTTTAAAATCCATGACATGACACAATATATTTCATGTGTGGAAATATACATCATAAATATTGGCCAATGTCATAATATTTTTAATGTTTTATATGTTGTCAAATCTGCTTTAAACACAGTATGTGTGCTATACATTTACTGAAACATAACTCAGAGAGATGCAGGAAATCAACTATATTCTTTTTCCATGTGGGTTTGTTATATATTTTATAGTTTTGTTACCCCTTACAGCACAAAGCTCTTTCTTTAATTCTTTTTTCCTTCTTTCTCTTTCCCTCTTTCTTACTTGCTTGTTTACTTCTTTGCTTGCTTACTTTTTCTTGCCTCTTTGCTTTTGCTCACTTTCTTGCTTTCTTGCTAGCTTGTTTCTTCCTCCACTTCTCTTGAACAAGGTAAACATTGCTTGAAAAGCAAGAACAGACTTTGTAGTTTTCTCTTGCTCACTTTTCTCTTAACTATGCCTCTGACCGAAGTAACTCTAAGTCATGGACAGGTATTATTATGTTAACCTTCTCTAACCACTGGGAGTGAGGTGCTCATACACCCACTTTAAAACCAAGGAAATAGCTGCCTTTCCTAAAGCTCCTGCAGTGCCAGAGCTCCAACCTTCTCAGCCCAGCCACGGGGCCACAGCTCTGCCGCAGCAGGCTATGGGACATCACAACAACAACTAAAATCATGACCAGAAAATCCTTTTCTTTGTGAGTCAATATTTTTGCAAGGCAACGAAACCCTGCAAGGCAGGGTAAAAGTTCAGCACATCAAAGGCATCATGTCACCAGGGTTCTTGTTGTCACCTCCCTGGCTTCCCAGAGTTCTGGCCAGTTTTGGTGTGCACTGGTCAGGAGCTGTCACAGCCACTTTCAGACTACTACCCCTAACATCAGTGGGCACTACAAAATGTTCAAGCACAGTATCCATGTTTCCCAGTGGACGAGACACTTCATTCATTGCAGTGACACAAGACATGACAACACTTGTCCAACTCTCAGTAGCACATCCTCCCACATCCAAAGGCAAAGTAATAATGCAGAGTGGAAGAGTTTCATCACCACGTAATGCTATGAGATTAAATTTACAAGAAAGGTACACTTTCTTACAGATAGAGACTGAAATCCTGGTCCCACTGAGGTAGATAGAAAAATCCTGACTTCAAAAGGCAAAGGCTCTACCTCTAGACTTCTTGCTTAATAGAGATGACCATGAGTTTCTACTACAGATATTATTACAAAAAATGCCAAGCTATGAGAAGAGGAAGCGACAAGTAGGTCACACTTATGTCTTTTTGAAAATGTTTTCACAGAAAAAGAATACCTGTGTAATTAATGATGTTCCTAGGGTAAAAGGGAGTGGTACAGTAGCTGACTCCAAAAAAAAAAAAAAGAATAAGAACTCAAAATATTTGAAAACGTTCTTTCATGGATTTTATTTTTTCAGGTTTTTCCCTTTCCTTTTCTTATTCTTCATTTTCCCTTTAGAAATGGAAGGGAAACTTAATTAAAACAAGTTGTTCTGCAAGCAGGAGAACTAATGAAACCTTGTTTCCTGTGGGTTTTTGTCCTATATCCCCTGCTGTGATAACCTTAGCTCCATTCTCATATCCTCTATGGCTGCCCTCGCAGTTCCCCAAAACAACCACTTAAATTCCCACACTCCCCACAGCTCCCCACCATGCTCTTAAAATCCACTCTACACATGTGCTACCATGTCCCCAGTTCCTTCCTAAACCATTGGCTTTGTCAGAAGTTGTAGCAACTTCATTACCCTTGTGACTGGCAACAAGCCAGGTTGCTCACATGTCTTTAAAATCAGTATTTAATCCTCACTCCACTATCCTGCATTCATCTTAGTGTAGCTTTATGCTGCAATGATCCTGGGGTTCAGGGAATAAATATAACTAAATGTATCTATATTCTGCAATGTTAGACATGCAAAAGAAACATGAGAAACAACTAATGTGAATGAAAATATCATAAATATGTTCCAAAATAGCACTCCATAAGGATTACATCTATACTCGAAGCCATTAAATATTTCACTCTGAAAAAAATGTTGCAACTGCATTGGCACAGACAGCCCAGCTTATGATTCAGGTCTTGGGCCTGCTGTATAAATTACTACTGGATTCCCTGACAGGGTGAGGAAACCTGTAAACCGAAGCCTGGGAATTCAGTAGGTGGGCATCGGGCACTAAATCAGCATATATTTCAAAAAGAAAAGTGTTTGTGTCTGCAGAAGTAATAACCCAGAGCTGAAGAGCCCCTCTGCTCTGTGCCTGAAGGGTGTTTTGTACAGCAAGACCCCTGGGAGCACCGATACACGAACCAGCTCATGTGTTTGTATGTCCCAGAGAGGGTGGACCTGACCCATATTCATTTAAGAGATGCTACTAGGATGCTTGAGTTGAACACGATACATTGCCTCTTTCCTCATTTTTTGTTTCTGAGACACACGTAGCCATGCAGCTTTGACCCAGCTCCATCAGGATGGCTTTTCCTCAGAAATGACAGGTGATTTTACACAATCCAGCTTCAAGCAGTCAGGATTGGGTGTGAGCCTGAGTGCAGCTGTCCAGTCCTTTCCCAAAACCCAGCCCTTTTCAAATGCTTCTCCTCAGTCATCCAAAAACACAAAGACACTGGCAGGCGTTAGTCACTTGTGAAACACTCTGGATGGGAAGGAGGGTGCCTGAGCAGGATCAGCTTTAGCACCTGAAGCACCGCCACACAGTGTTCCGCAAGTCAATGAAGGCAGGCTTTGCAAATGCTCTGAGCAGATGTGAGCTCTTCCTCTCTGCCTGCATTTGAGAGCAACCCAGATTCTGTAAATCCCATTGGTATGGAGCCTGCAGGCCCCTGCAGACAGGCAGGGGACATGGACATAAGCTGAGATTGCTCAGAAGCATAGTCAGGACAAGCTCACACCATTCTGCAAAAGCCCTCTTAGCCATCCCATATGAAATAACCTTCTCCAAGCATAACTGAGAGCCTTCCACCACCAAGAAGTGGGTCAATACAGGGACCCTGAGGAGAGCTGTTGCCAAAATGAATCTATGGAGTACTTCTCGGCCTTAACTGACCTTTTATCTATAAGGCAGTAGGTCACTCAGCAGGTGCCTGCACCCAGCTCTATCTCCACAGCTCTGAACAGAATTAGAAGTGCTGTCTCAGTGTCATACACCTGGTTTGCAGCATTTCTGCTGCAGTTAGTGAATCCCAGCACCTGCAGCCTTTGTGGCTGACTCCTGGCTAAGCCAACAGTCACTCCCCTTCTAAGGGTGGTAAGAAATACCTGTTTCAAAGATGAAAAATGAAGAGAAAAATAAGTTATCTTATTTTGACTAATGCAATGGAGGCAATCAAATGAGAATATAAGTCCTCACTGCTCACCTTCTTTCCATTAATCTACTTTACTTTATGCTTTTAAGTTATCTCTTCCTGAGCCAAAAGCTACTCCAGTCAAGCTAGAAAAACAAAGTGTGCATAGCAAATCTGTGAAAAAGCACATTTGTTAATGCATCTCCCCTCTTATTTCAGGAACACATTCTTATAATGTGGGCCAGTAATTCTGAAACTGGATGGGATAAAGAAAAAGGCAGGGAACAGTTTTATTCTGGGAAGTGGTCATGGAAAAAGGGAAGAAGGAAAGAAAGGAAAGAAAAGAATATACGTATTTAAGAAATACTAACCTAACTATAATCACTTGATGTACAGAGGAGATGTGAAAAATAGCAGAAAAGACAGCTCGGCTGAAAACAGCAAGCTGAGACAGAGCATGAAGCAAAGTTAGTGCCATCAACCAACAGCAGGGATGAATTCTGGAAATATTTGTGGGATCTTCTACAATGCTTATCAATATTAAGCCATCCAAGGCAAGTGTCCAGAAATACTGTTGGGGCAGGAAGCAAAATGCTGTTTGCATTTTTTTTTTCAGGAGGAACTCTGTCATGAGCCTTGCTAGGAAGTTATTTCTTTTCCTTTAGGGAATGGCAAGATTTTCATGATGTTTCTAAGAGATGATCCTTGGCTCAGAAATTTTCTATTGCATAGGTTAGCTGAAGACATTTGGATCTGAAACGTAATTTTTTTTTCCAGAAGTAGCACTCTAGTTAAAATTGGTCCCCTTACACCCATGGAGAATGTTTCATTGTTCTCTAATAACAAAATCCACAGACAGATAACTGAACAATGTATAGTACAATAGATTTTTAAGAGATGAGGTCTCCCAGTATAGCAGCTTGCTATACAATAGAGAGAGACAACATGGAGACAGACAACATCAACTTATGCAGCTAGGAGTGGAAGGAGGGAAACAATCTACCATTATGTCAACCATTTCAGTTTGGCCGCGATCAGAGCCTCAGAGGGGCACCTTGCACTGCACAGAATAAATACACTACTCCTCACAGCACAGAGAGCAAAACAGAGGAAAACCACAGAACTTGGATAATTGCACTTGAAAAGAGAGGAATTGCAAGCAACCAGGGTGCAGAGCCCAGAGGTCTGATTCCTCCACACTCTCCCTAGGTGCTTTGAGAGAGCAGGAACAATTACAGCTGAAGTGAGAGCGAGAGTGCAGGGAAAGGGGCAAGAGAGGGATTGCCAAAAATAACCCTCCCTAAGCTACAGAAGCAGTGATTGAGAAAACAGAGTCAGGGCTCTACACATACGGCCACATGTATGGATCTCAAACAGAGCAGTGAGTGTTGACTTCAAACTGCAGAGCTTTTTGTGAAGGGGGAGAAACCCCACTACCTCTTAGTTCTGGTATAACTATACTTCCACTTGCCACATCTTATATCCTGCTGTAATTGCGTCCCAGTGAGGCATGCTCGTACTGCATATGTTCTTCCCAGCCTGCCCATATACTTCTTAAGTGGTGAGCTCATCTAAATCACCCCTCTCATTTCCCTCCTACAGAAACTATTCATGGTCAGTCTATTTCTATTCTGACCAGATCGCTGATGCTCCACAGGACTTTGTGGAGCCAACCCTACCGAGATAATTGTCAGATTTAGAACTGGTTAAGAAAAGCCCTTCTCAAAAATATTTATTTGGTTAAAAGAATCCAAGAGATTCTCAAATTCTTGAGAACAGCAGGTGATAGTTTTTGCCAACATGTGCCCTCAGTTCTTTTTATATAGCTGTAGGCACCAGACTCATTAACCTTGCTGAAAACATGTTAGGTTTGTCCCGTAACAAGATGACAAAAGCTGACAAGCAAAAATGAAGGTGATCTCAAGATGCCTTGAAAGTCATGTACAAGTTCATTCATGGCCAGAAGTACTCAGCACACATGGTGGGGAACAAATCATCAAAGTTGCTCATGTCCAAATTTCCAAGACCTCTGTTTCCACTGCAGAAGCCAGATTTTCAAAACATTTTCTAGGTTTCTAAATAATGGGCTGTGCTTTTACATAACATCAGCTGAAGTGGCTGAGCTCACTTGACAGCATGGCCACTCATTTAAATATCCAAAATGTGCAAGGTCTTCTGAAAAGTCACAGCTAAAATGTGTTGGTTCAGAACACTTGTGAATTTGGTATGAAAAGGTGAAAGATACTCAGGTCCTTCAAATACATGTTCAGAGCTGATCAACAAAATAATTCTAAGCCTGATTCAAAGCTGTGTATATGTCTGTATTCAGGATTTCCCCAAAAGTTGATTTTTGGTGGGGAACATCAGCATTTCGTCTGGATGTGTGAAAGGTACAAGCAGAATTAATTGATGTTGACAAAATTTAGGTGGCAGCATGAATTTTAATGAAGGAGAGTCAGAACAGAAAGTCTTTATCCCACGCAACCTAAAACAGCTACAGGAACCTATGCTGTATTTGTGCCTGAGCTACATGGATAAACATATCTACCAAAAGCAGGAATAGGTGCAGAAAAAGGCTTAACAGCTGCAAAACCTTAATTCTAGCCACATAAATACGAGATACAGTGTGTCTGTCTCCAGAGTATAAAAGGAAGTGTTATTGTGACCAGGCAGGGGAGAAGAGACCTGAGTTCTTGACCTCATATTGCACCTGCCATCATACAAGCTGCAACAGAGGGGGACCGTCCCTTTCCTTGCAAAGCAAAAGGAAAAAGAGATAAACAGATATGTCACTGTATGGTGATGTGGGTGGGGAAGATAACTGATAGTATTTAATTTAATTTTCAAAAAATGGAGTGACATGTGGGGTTTGAAGGATGTCTGTTCTAGAAGAGTGAAATGTATTGTTTGGAGTGGCCCAATGGGACATAGCTATGAACCATGGAACAAAAGCACAGGAAGGAAAATTCAAGATAACTGTCAGGAAAAACTTCCTAATGGCATGATATACAGCCTAATACTGTGGAATAATCTTCTAACAGAAGAAGTTGAAGCCCAGATGAATGAGTAATTTTTAAATTAGACTGTAGGAAACAATTCAGTGTTGGCAAGGGGAATGGACAAGATGACCTCATCAGCCTTTTCCATCTCAGATTTCTATGGTTCTGAGGACAGAGAACAATAAAAAGCCACTGCACAGAATCAGTCCCAGAGAGAGTTGCAATGGGATAAATGGGATTGGCTATTAAAAGGTGTAGATTGCAAAACAGACTGTGAATGAGGAAAAGTGGATGTGAGGAGAGATTAAGTCATCGATATGTTTAGAATGCAGACTTGGAGGCAATGACAGGCAAAGTCCTGGGCAAGGAATATAAAATAGGAACAGACCAGCTTCAAAGAGATAAAAGACAGCAGAGCGTGAGGTAAGAAGGCTAGGCAATTTTACATGGAATACGTTTTCACTTAGCAGGTCCCAGGTGTGTGTGGCTCATACTCATTAAAAGCCATCAAGTGTCAGGGCAAAGCCACTTTTAATCCTAAAAGATTATGTGAGAATTAAGGATGATGCCCAGGTATCTGGAAAGGTAGCGATACAGGTATTATTCTTTTGCTTCACAACTACCCTATAGGAAAGGGTCCCATGTTGCTTTAGGCAACATGCTGAAAATATATGGGAAAATTTTCTAACATGGGAAACTTTTCCCTCTATCTTCATATTATCCAAGATAGGAAGTCAGTTCACAGAAAAAACGTAGAAAGGAAACTTAATTCAGGTATGTACCTTTACTGTATTTATTTTATATTGGTCCTTAGAAGTACCACGAAAATTACTAGTTTCATCAATTCAAACAAAATTAAAAGCATGAGATTCAAAACGAAAGGCATACAACAATGGGCCTGAGAACAATGAAAAATTGTTACTGTTCTGTACCACTGGTAACATTTCATCAACAAGCCATTACAGATAAAATTGATGTAAAAGGGCAAAGCTATCTCTGAAATCCCTTGCTCAAAACCAAGCAGTTGTTAAAATTTAGAGTCAAGTCCCAATCAGTGGCTGTTGCAGATATTAATTCCTAAAGAAAAAACAGGAAATATACATTAATGTATACATTATGAAATACTGTCCTTTGTATAAAAATGAAATAATTTCTGTGCTGCAATATATCGCAGAATATCTACTTTCTGTAATATAATCATTTTTGTCATAGGCTTCAGTATAACACCTTAGAAGCTAGCAAATTAGCTACTATTAAGCAGCTGTTAAGATGTGATTTACTCATCCCTAAGCTGTTGATTCTCACATATTATCCCATTGTTATTTATTATTATTGGTTTTGTTGTTTGTCACTATGAAAATTATTTGGTACAATAAAAGTGGATAAAAGGTGCAGTGTTTTACAAGTCAGGTAAAGTCTCTTCGGTCCCAACATAACGATTGAGACATTATTTTACAATTTTTCCCTCAAATAAGTAACATCATTTTGAGGGCACTTTGATGGAAGGTTGCTGCCATCAGCAAAGTTTAGAACATCTGTTCTTTAAAATGCATTCTAGAAGATTATGTAAAAAGCAGGGTATCAGCAGGCAGAAATTTGAAAAGAGGAGTTACAAAGCAACCCAGAAAACATATATTATTCTAGAACATTGAATGACTGGGGAAAAACCAAAAAGGCATAGTATAGAAAAGCAAAACCAAGAGTAATACATGCAAGAAATGAACGTATGTTAAATAGTAACTGGAGTTCAAACAAATTTTTGCTCGTTTCTATAAATAATTTCATAAGAATGTCTGTGTTCATCTTAAATAGTTTTTCTTGAAATAACATCAATAGCATGACAATGAGCCACCTTGAAATACCTCCTAGGTGACTATAGGAATTAGTTTCACCATTAGTGTACACTAGCAAAATGAAGCTTAATTCATTCCCAAAAGTTTTTTAAGCTCTGACTTTCTCGAGTCTTTTATACCAATCATCTGTAGTATGATGAGCTACTGGAATAAAAATGCTTGCTGAAATAAGTATGTTTTACTTGAACTGAGATTTTTCTAGCATGAAAGAAGGTAAGGTCACAATGCCACTGTTCAATTATTCAGTCCTTAAGCTGCCTCTTACAGTTCAGACTAGTTACTGCCAGAGGGGATAACTTAAGTGGTCTAAACTTGATGTCTAAACAGACATCCTGGAATCATAAGGTTTGAATATCGGCAGAGAAGAGCAAGTTCTTCATCCTTCTGTGTAGCAGTGTTTTACTA